>VJMY01000491.1:0-56966 GCA_009869795.1 Neelides sp. FZ-2019 | reverse complement strand
GTTCCGGTTCTGAATAAAACTAAAGAAAATTACATAGGATATCCTATGTTCTATGGCTTTGGACGATGTGTAAAAGTTTTAAACCTGTAACTTCTCTAAGGTAGTGAGTAGCACAAATCCAATTTGTGACATAGTTAGGGACATCATATAATGTATACCTTGTAAATATATAAGAAATCGGTAAAGCAATAACTTAATGGTAAATACAATTAAGCATGGGCTATGGCTCTGGACAGGAGTGTACATTATGCTCACTTTTAAAAATTCTGAGAATTTGTTCGTTTATCGAGATAAGTCAACTTAGAATAAAAATATCTTATTCCTAGATAGATAATGAAATAATAATTAGATTCCCATAATATTAAGGTTGTTTCTTTCGAATTACCCGAAATTCGGTTATTTGTATGAAAGTGAACGCAAAGAATGCTCCAATAAATAATACGCTCACATAATTTAATCAGATTTACTTAAGAGAGATCAGAGTTTATTAAGAATATTTAAGGAAATTATAATGTTCATAGTTAATGTTACGCCCTTGCTTAAAAACCATTTGGAAAACACGCGCTCACATTGACATTGCAAGCGTTCGAAGCTTCTCCACCGGGATTTCGTTCCAGACGCGAATAATTGCTTCTCGTAGCTCTTCAGGGCCTTCGAACTGCCTTCCATTTGCGTAGACTTTCTGCGTCATTGTTGCCCACAAGTTTTCGATGGGACTGAGGTCAGGAGAAACGGACGGCCAATCTATAACTTATAAACTATACAGTTTGACCCATCTTCATATGGAATAAAAAATATTATCTTGTCACCATATATTTTGATTTTAAACTCAATTTATTATTCTAAATCATGTTACTGGATTAATAGCGATTTAATAAATTACTCTCCTTTCTGCTGAAGACATTGATAGAGCCGCTGTTTAAAATTTAACCTAACACGATTGAACCTCTCAATGGGTATTCCTTGACACGCCGAAATGATCCTTTGTCAAAGAATATCAATATCTGGGACTAATCTAAATCTTTGACTAATTATTCTAAAAGCTATTTGCAAACTCGCGTTTGCTGAATAGTAAACTTTTATCATAATGGTTCTTTCTTGGGGCGAATACCGAATTCTATGAACTTGAGCCATTTTAGCAAGGAAAAGTCCAAGAAATTGCTCATTTTTTCCAATTTCTTCAAAGTGCAATTAATATGCTTGACATATATTTTCATAGTAACAAAATTTATTCCCTATATTGCGTAGAAGATGGGTCAAACTATATTAAATATATTTCACAATGTTTTAAATCAACAAATAGTAAATGATAATGCGGCACACGTCAAATTACTTCTTTGAAAAGGACAAGACAATAATTTTTTATTCATGTTTTATTAATTTATAATTAATCATATCATCAATACTCCTTATTTAAATAAAGATTATTAATAGATAATTAATATTAATTAAATGCGTTGAGTTTTTAAACAATTGGCAATTTTGATAGGCAGTTAGTTTTGGAAGAGCTAACAGATATAAGGTAATATTTGTACATTTAATTTACATTTTCATTTTGATATTAACCTATTATATTGTAAATAGATACAAACAATACAAATTCAAAATACGATTACAATACATGTAGATACAAATTCAAAATACATGATGCTGTGTTTATTTCATTTTATATTTATTTAAATAAAATTAATAACTGACTTGGAATGAATTGTTTAAAAGGGAATGCGTGCAGTAAAAGTTCAAATATATAAGACAGTGTCATTAAAATCGACATTAGTTTCACATAAATATTTAATAATTTGATAAATATGTCTCATGTAATTCATAAATCTACTTTAAAGGTTTATTATTTATTTTAATATTTTAATGTAATTGGTTTCACATCCTATTCTAATTGTAATTATTATGGATCACTTCGCGAGTGATTTTACACATGTTGACTTTCTGAATACAAATATTTCAGTGAGATCGCTCATTAAAGAATAATTAATTTTGTAGACTAATATAACAATTCTTTTACAGATATAATAAACATTCTCACTAATACATGTGATATTTAGACAAATACTTAAACATTAGAGCAAATCATATACATAATTATATACAGACCACAAAGTGATAAATAAATATTGAATATTATAAATATTAATAAAGACTAGTCTTTTTCATGATTCTGAAAAACTCAGCTTGATCAACCTTTCCATCATTATTTAAATCCGCCTCGGCAATCATTTCCTAATAAATAAAAATTAAATCTTGAAACTTGAAACATCCGACATATTTTATATTTTTAAATTGAAATAGCTACCTTCACTTCTTCGTCATTTAAACCTTCGCCAAGTTCAAGTGAAATCGCCTGGAGATTCTCAAAAGTAATTTTTCCAGTCTTGTCACGGTCAAAGAGCTTAAAGGCTTTAAATATTTCTTCTCTTGAATCTTTTTCCACCATTTTGAAGTTTATTATGTTCATAAAGTCGGCGAATGTAAGCTTTTCTAATAACAGAATGTATTCATGTCTCAATATGAAATTAGGTCATATAATTGACAAATAAGAACGAAGGGTTAATTTGACAAACTTACTGGTATTCGCTTTATCAACCATTCCAATGAGACGCTTAATTTCGTTCTTCTTTGGTTCAAATCCCATTGCACGAAGAGCAACCTGGAATATAATATTGAATATTTGCTTTTAAACACTCGTGCACTTGTATGCAAAATATATTTGAATTAATGTGAATAAAATGGTTGTACATGACAATAGTATTGGTTAAATGATTTGTTTCTTATCCCATAATCATTCACCTTAAGATCTTTAGCTTCCATGAGTCCAGTTCCCTCACTATCAAACGCATCAAATGCATCTTGGATGTCTTTCTTTTGTTTTACAGACATTTCAATCTTTGGAATTGTATGCTCAAGCTTGTCATCTTTCTTTTTCTTGTTCTTCCTCTTTTCTTCCTCCTGGATCTCCTTTTCTCGTTCTTCGATGATAACGGATTTGTCTTCAAAGGTACCTTCGGGTATCGTAAATTCTGGCAATGGTGATTTCTGTTCTAGTGGTGCTCCACCTGCAACACCATCATCGACAACTCCTTCTTGATCAGCCTAAATAAGAAAAATTTTAATTAAATATTAACCACAAATCTCAAATCGAACGATATTTATATTTAATATAAGAATAAAAGAAATTATACAATTAATAAAAGAAATTTATAAAGATACCATTTTATTGGATGGTTAATAATGGTATAAAATCGTTACAGTCAGTGATTGATTTCAGAGTTTTAACAAATACTGTCTTCTTTATTACAATTAATTGCAATAATTCGATGTTCAATTATAAATTGTTATTATTATTCAAAATATTTTGAGATTAAAAAATATCTCTAACAATTTATTCGATCAATATCACTATCTCATCACGAATGAATGCCGAAGAATATTTTGTTAAAATAATAAGTACGGTAGTAGTCCTAGTCTTTAGCCTAAAGACTTCTAATTTATCAATGAAATAGTAAGTTAGACCGTTTATCCTTCCAACACCAAATGATTAATTATTTGCTAAATCGCAAATTAAAATTCGTAGGGTGTGTGTGATGTTCACCCCAATCCGAAGTATCTATTCCGTATTATCTCGTACTTCTCAAGCGCAGTTCACTTTCACTCTCGCACTTTTATATATTATACTCAATACTATATACATGAACATTTCTGTATGGATAAGTATAATATTGGTTTCGCGGCAAGAGTTGTGTTTAAAAGCTTTAACTCTCATTTACTTTTGTCTAATCAATCATCAAATCTTCATCTTCAACTACCTAATCTTGTATTTTCTCTATTTTGTCGTTTCAGCAAAGAGGTAACCTCATTAATTCTTAATTCAATAATACTTATATTTAATATAAAGTATATGAATAGGTTTTAATCTAGACCTACATCAATAGTAATTCGGTTTATTTTAAAAATCGAATGTATGTAATAATGTAAAATGTTGATTTATAGAAATGAGTAAATCATTAGGAAAGATTGAAAGTCTTTTGAACGCTTGGCTTCAACCAAAACTCCTAGCTGAAAAATGGGACAACGTGGGTCTACTTGTTGGTTCTGGGAGATATGCCAAGAACGCGAAACCAATTGAGAGAATCCTTCTTTGTAATGACCTCACAACCAAAGTCTTTGAGGAAGCTCTTGAGAAAAAGGCAGACTTGATTATTCCTTATCATCCACTTATTTTTCAACCTTTGAAATCTGTTGCGTATGGGTCTTGGAAGGTGCCTAACATTTTTAATAATTTTTAGACCTTTTCTAAACAACTCTTATTATAACGCTCAATTATCAAAAGTGTTCAAATTATGACAGTCTCTAATAATATTTATTGCCATTTGTTTTTAATAGGAGGATATTGTCGCAAGGTGCTTGAGCCATGACATTTCAGTTTACTCACCCCACACGACATTCGATTCTATTCACTATGGCGTGAATGACTCTCTTATTGATGGAATTTGTATGTATTCGAATTTCATTTTTAATTTTTGCTTAATTCCTAATTACATTGGATCAATTGACATGTTACTAATAGGAGATTTGATTTATAAAGGTAAAGACTTTGGGACTGTTTCTTCATACGAAGTTGTTGTGCCAAAGAACATTTCTCCATTTACAACAACTCGATATACAGGAAATGGGAGTGAAGTTGCATCTCTTTTCGCAATGGTCACTTCACTCGACGAAGTCATTCAAAGTCCAAATGTTGTTTTAGGGTTTGATACAATTGAGCATCGGAAAGAAAAGAAATTTTCTCTTGTAATTAAAACGGGAGAAAAGGCTGATGGATTTTTGGATAATGTAAAACACGTTGCAGAACATTTGAAGCTCGTTTCATCAACGTAATTAAAAATATTATATTAATGCGATTTTATACACTAACGCTAGCATTTTTCATACTGTAAAAGTAATAAAGTATGAGAAATAAATAATGGTTTTTATAATATGCACATATTATTTAGAGATGTGAATGAAAATGTGAAACCTGAGTTAAAATTCATTGGACCAGGAAGAAAGATTAGAATGTCTTCAGAGATGAATTTGGATGCGATTGTTGAAAACGTGAAGAAAAATCTAAACCTCGAAAAACTTCAACTGGTTTATGGAGGAAGTATGGAATTTTAAATAATTGAATCTTATTCGAAAATATTAGATGACCTGTGAACCCCTTAGAGTTAGTTATTTTTATAGTTAAAATGAAAAATAATTCTATATTTTGTGTTTTTATTCAGAAAAAGAAATTAAGACAATTGCCGTGTGCGCTGGTTCTGGTGGATCGTTGCTCAAAGACGTTAAAGCTGATTTGTTCGTGACTGGAGAAATGGTAAATACAATTCATGAGTTGATTAAACTTGAGATAACTATTTAACGATTGTTTTAATACAGAGTCACCACGAGCTTTTGGATTGCCAAGAGTCAAATACATCTGTCATTCTCTGCGGTCATTGCAATTCAGAAAGGCATTTCCTACCCAAACTGGCTGAAATACTGAAATTAATACTTGATATGACGGAAGTTTTGATTTCTACTACAGATCAAAGTCCCTTTAATACAGTTTAACGTCCCTGACTTTTGAATTATTAAATGAAACATGAATTTAAATGAATTTGAGAGGAAATCATAATTATTAAATCATCAACTTAAAATTTATTCATATAAAAACATCTCAATTACCTATTCAATTATAAATATTTTGCTTAAACTTAAAATAAGTAAATGGATTGAACATTTAAACGATCAAACTTTCCATTTATCTTTTATATTTATTATTGATTAATCAATAGCGTTATACATGCTAGGCACAATATTGTATTAAAATAATATTTAGAAAGTGGGAAGTGGAAGTTTCCCTAGTTATTTGAAATGCTTAACACGCAACAGAGTAACAAAGATTACATCATTGATCTGCATCTATATGTTTTACATAATACAAATCTATAGTTCTTAAGCTTATAGCTTCATGTAATAATGTTTATAATCCAAGATTTTCTCAAACTCACTCGTGAAATTGAATGAATGTGAAAAGTTTCACCAGTTTGAGCTCAAGTTCAAGATCATACAGTCAAATATTTAACATTGCTTTTTTGCAAGAAAAGTGCGCGATGACGGTAAAATTGCAAGGAAGAAATAATTTAGAAATGTTTCGAAGAATTAAAGATTCTGAGTTCTACCTTGCAAGAAAAATAAAATTGTTAGAAACATTTTTAGAAACAAAACTCAGGGATTTAGATGAAACTCTTCTCGTCGTCCTTTCATATTTGGATGATGTTAAGCATCATTTTCCAAGAGACTCGATTAATTTGATTAAAACTATGAAAATTAGACCACCAAAAGTAATAAAGACTTTTATTGAGTCAATCTGTGTTCTTAAAGTAAGATTTTTTATCAATATAATAATATTCTAAATATATTACTACAAAAGATTAGAATGTAAGCCAATAACATTATTTCACTTTTCAAAGGTTGAGTTATTATATAATCTATTTATATTCATTGAGTAGGTATTTACTTATTATGAATGATACATATTGTAATTATTCCATTTGCTTGAATTACTTCCACAGGGAATTCCACCAAGAGAATATCTAGATCTGATTAAATGCGAGTTTACTGAAGATTACTGGACACCCTCAAGGCGACTTTTGGCCAGCAACTTGTTTGAAAGTCTTTACGACTTCACCAAAGGACAAGTTCTTGTGAAAAGTATCATCGAGTTCCAAAGATACAAAACTCACCCATATTTTAACCGGAAGAAGATTGAACGGGCGTTTCCCCCATGTGCTGGTACGCGCTTATTATTATCACAATTGCTTATAAATTGATTGTTTAAAATGTTTAGCATAAAATGTATTTGCTTGTAGGTAATGTTTTAACCGTTTTTTTTTGTTTGCAGTGCTTTTCGACTGGATTCTGATGGTCGAAAAGTATACTATGATTGTCCATTTATTAAGAGATAAAAAAGCAGAGTATGAGTATTACGAAAAAATTCACGACAATTCCTTGTCAGAATTAGAAGAATTGAGAAAATGTCTTGAAACTTTCTTATTATACGAATTTTGTATTAAAACTGCTTAATTTATTATGTACATTATTAAATTAAACTAAAGGTATATACGTGGATCATATAATTTGACTCATTAATCATTATTTACAACAATAAAGAATTATCAAATCATTCCTTGATGATACCAAACTCGCTTTCTCAATGAACAGCATGAACACCCTGGCCTATGCATATTTGTAATAATCTCATTAATCCGTTTACAAATATGCAAACCCACAATAATATATCTCACATCATAATGCATAATTGCATATACCTACCTATACAATTTATCAGAAAACGTGTGTTCGTCGAACGCGCTTTGTTCAAGGGAAAACTGAGAAAGTAGATTTTGCTGTATTTTATATCCTCCACTAAAACATGAACATTTTAAATGTGTGAATGCTTTTTTACTAATCATTTAATATTTAACTTCTTTGAACTTGTATATCAATTAATAATGCAATTCAAGAAATCATTTGTTTTTTATTAACTGTTTTTAGGCTATAATTATCTTTGTATTCTTCGTAAGTAGGTTAATATTCTTAGTAGCTTTAACTTTTGAAAATATTAAATAGTTCAAGCCTTCTTTATTAAGATTAAAGATGAATGTAAACGAATTTTTCTCGATTATTCCGAATGCCGTCAATGGAAGTTCTCGTGAAGATTCTTCTAGAAAGCGATCTCGGGCTTCCAAAGAAGATGTCCAGGCAAAAAAGTCTCTATTGGACGAAGCTCCGATAATTTCCGAAGAAGAGAGAATGAAAATTCTTCAAATGGTTGAGGATGAACCCGAGGTAAAGATAAGACCAGTTTAACTAATATTAAGAGAATTTTCAAATATGATAGCCTAAAAGCATGTTGCAGATTGACAGATTATTATATATACCTGTATCATCCCAAATAAATTAGATGATGAATTTATAATCATTTTAATTTTAATTTGTTTTTCATTTTAGGGAACTCCTCTTGATGTATCTGGGCTTAAACGAATGGTTTCTGTTTTGGAGAAGCGGATTGCTAAAAATCAAGAAATGCGTATAAAGTTCCCTGATCAAGCAGAAAAGTAAAAAGATTAATTATTTCAATTTTATTGTTAAATGGTAATGGACAAAGCTTAATTAATCATTTTGCCTCAACAAGGTTTATGGATTCTGAAATTGAGCTCCATGAATCAATTCAAGAACTTCATGCATTGGCTACAATGTCTGAGCTCTACCCTTTGGCTGTTGATTTGTCACTTCCTTCAACGCTTCTTAGCTTACTTTCTCACGAGAATGGTGACGTTTCATGTGCCGTCTTGGATCTTTTACAAGAAATTACGGATGTTGACACTTTGAATGAGAATGAAGAGTCGACTTCTGTTTTCATTGACAAGCTTTTAGAACAACAAGCAATAAATTTGATCACTCAGAATTTGGATAGGCTTGACGAAGCAAATAAAGATGAACACGATGGTGTTCACAACACGCTGTCGATTTTTGAAAATCTTTTTGAAATAAGACCCGAACTCTGCTCTTCTTCAAGTGTAATTTTCTTATTTTCTATTTAATATTTAACCTATAGTATAATTATATTATTATTCTTGATATTTAACTTATAATATACCATCTAGTTAGATCAAATTATTAACTTTTCGAACTCTTATTTTACAAAACATCTTGGAATTCATTATATTTAATCTAACAGGGACTTTTACAATGGCTTCTTAAAAGAGTTCGTGCAAGAATGCCGTTTGATCCAAACAAGTTGTACGCTGCTGAGATTTTGGCTATTCTTCTCCAAGATAATCCGGAGAATAGAAATTTATTGGGAGAAATGGACGGAATTGATGTTTTATTACAACAGCTTGCTGCATATAAGAGACATGATCCAAGTTCCAATGAAGAAGCCGAGTTCATGGGGAACCTCTTCAATTGCCTTTGCTCTGCTCTTCTCTCTGGACAAAACAGGGAAAAGTTCCTTGTTGGCGAAGGTCCTCAACTCATGAACCTCATGCTAAGGTATTTAATTAAAAATCATTACATAAAGAGGTTTAATACTTGTAAATTGGTTAAGCAATTTGTTAAACAATCCGATTGCGATTTTTAATTTTATTCTTATTTTTTACAAAGGGAAAAGAAACAATCCAGAAGTGGAGCCCTCAAAGTATTAAATCATGCAGTTTCTGGACCTGAGGGATCTGCAAATGCAAATAAAATTGTTGAGATTCTTGGACTTCGAACCATTTTTCCACTTTTCATGAAGACTCCCAAGAAGACTCAAAGGAAAGGAATGAGCGGCTTGGAACACGAAGAACATGTTGCTGCAATTGTCGCTGGCATCATCATGCATACTTCTGGAAATACGAGGAATCGAGTTTTATCCAAGTTTGAGGAAAATAATTTCGAGAAGGTTGAGCGACTTGGTGAACTTCACTTCAAGTATCTGTCTAAAGTAAATGCCGTAGAGAATTCTGAAAAGAAAGATTCTGATGAAGAATTAGACGAAGATGACCTTTACATCATGAAGTTGGAAAAGGGGCTTTTTACTCTTCAACTCATTGATTACGTCATTGTTGAGGCCGCGGTTGCAAGTGTCAGAGTTAAGGAAAAACTCTTAAAAGTGCTCCAATTAAGAGGGGGAACAATTGATTCCATTTCTCAAGTTGTTTCAGAATACGCTGCCAATTTAGGAGATGAAAACAAAGAATGGCAAACGAAATTCAAAGAACATGTTAGCCTTCTTTTGGAACAATTTAAATCATAATTATGATTCATGATCCTTGTGTGAATTTATGTAAATACATATTACTAAAATGTTTTATATTTAAATCCCTTTTGATCCATTTATTTTATTAAATAAGAGCATTATGGTACGGATGAGTAGTTATTAAAAATACATTGATACCTTATTTTCATTTTTGAGCCAACTTGTGTTTATACGTTCAATTTAACGTTAAAGTTTATAATAAATAATTACTCTAATTACATATAAACATAAATTTTAAGCATCAATTACCGTTTACCTTATAAGCATAATAGTTAACATTAAAGTTGTGTAGATAAATTAATAAGTGAATAATATTTTAATGGTGTCATATTCATGTTTATTAAAGTAAACAATTAGTAAACTATAAGCTGTTTTCCAATTCTTTCAGATGCTAGATCTAAACTTTTGTTCCTTTTGTTCCTAAAGCAGCGACCTTCCAAGTTCTTTTAATTCAGAGTAATTATAATGGCACTATAGTATTCTTTTTGTCGAACTCGAAACTAAATGTAGTTCAGTATTGGTGTTTACAGTTATAATTTATTACTAATTAATAATTGCCCATGAATGCTTTGTCTACTTTATTCCTCTTCTGCATGTAAGTGTATAATTTATTCTTGGAATTCACTCAAGTTTATCATAAATCGTAATTTATTCAATAAATTGACTGATTGAGTTTACTTAATTGTTTTGATGACTTTCATTATCAATAAACAATATTAAATATCAACTGATCCATGAAGTAATATAATGTTATAAAAAAATATTAATTTTAATTTAGCAGCCATGAACATGAATTGACAAATGAAGAGCTGATTCTCTTATAAGTAAATTAGATACCTAAACACTACTCTCCACTTCAATGTCAACTTTCGTTAATGTAAATATTCATTATTTATTTGAACTTTATAAATTAATATTTGCAATTCCACTACTCCCCAAAAGCATTTAAAAGTAACGTTCTTTCGTAATTGATTATGAACTTATCGAACTAATGATAATAGATAAAAGTGTTGATTATTTATCTTAACTAACTAAATGTTAAATAGAACATAAACGTCAGCATGGTCCTATATGAGTAGAAAGTTTCCTATTCTGGACATTAAAACATTCTGTCAAGTATTTAGTGTCAGGTTCTCGACCATCTATCCATATTTGCAGAAGTGCATCAGTTAAGCACTTGAGCATTCCATGCTTGCCTTTTTATTTCGCATTGTTATGCACACATCCACAGATCCAAGGGATTGCTATACTACTTGACTATTTCATTCTGGAAAATCTCTTTAATTGCAACAAGGACAGATCCACTTCAAAAACATTTCAAATATTTTCGTTCGGCGTGGAAGAGGAGCTTCCCAAGTAAGTCCATGGACGGACGATTGAATCCTTCCTTCTGCTCATAGCCATGAGGGGAGAAAAGGGAATCAAGTTCTTTTTGCTCTTGACGAACGTAACGCAATCGCAATGGTCAAGATATCTAACACGATAGAATCCTCCTTGACGTCAAAAGATTGAGTACGCCAAATGCATAGGCCCTCATTTGAACAAAAGGTTGTTCTCGAGTTAACTATGAATGTATGAAGATTTTGGCGTGGTTAAACATTTAGGATTATTTTAGCTGGTCTAATATGAGTCTAAGCAATTGATTCATTGGGACTTGAAAAGCGGATGAGAATTAACGAGAGACTATTTGATATCGCGTTTCATGCTGTGATTTTGAAATATGGTTTTTTTGTAAATTAAAGGAAGAGGTTTAGAAATTAAAGGGGATTTGATTGAGAGGGGTTGAATGGCTAAGATAAATTGTTCCTTGAGTTCCAGGTGAGGAAGGACGGAACCATTTGGTGTACTAATTATAGTAACACCGCTCTCCCACAAGGCATATGGCCATAGCTGAAGTCTCGAACGCATACTCTTGGCTCTTATGAGAACTGCGTAACCCGATTACTGTTCGAGAAAGCAAATGGACTCGGACTCGTCTTCAGAAAAAGACTCAGAAGATTCGTCTCCGACTAAGAAAAGTGGGAGCGAGGATGAGTCGAGTCTCAGTGAAGAAGAGGGGAAGAGCAAGTCTTCAGGGTCCGACTCCTCCGAACCGGACTCCGACAATGAAGAGAAGGAAGAAGAGGACGACGAGCGAGAGGAGGAGAACAAATCAAGAAGTTCGTCGAGGTCGAGCAGGTCAGGTTCGGGCTCAGCCTCATCACATTCGCGATCCGCTTCGGACCAGAGTGACCGAAGTGAGAGCGAATGCGGAGAAGTAGACATTAAGAAGCTTTGGCAAAGGGATCCTGACTTTTACGGGATTCGCCGCTCCTCCCGAAACCGAAACTCTTCAAATGACAAGCCGCCCAAGTTAGAGAGACAAGTGTATGACAAGAGGCCTGTGTCCAGAAAAGGATCGTCGAGAAAAAGGAAGATTTCCTCGTCATATGACGAAAGCTCGGATGAGGAAGCCACACGGAGCGTCCGAAAGAGAGGCACTCAAGTCGTCAGTTACAAGGAAGAAGAGAGCGAGGACGAGAAAGACTTGATGAGTGGAGATGAAAAACCGCCGAAAAAGAGGAATGGGAAGGATCCTGCATCGATCGACGAAGACACCATCGAGAGGATCATGGACATCAGAATGGGGAAGAAAGGAGGTAAAGAACTCTTTATTAAATGCAATCAAAAGTTTGTAAACTTCACTTTCACTTTCTTTTGTGTTTATCCGGCTTTTTTTTATACAATCCGACGGTTTTTCACTAAATTACCAATATATCAAGATGACAGTTTGTGAAATAACAGGATTAATATATGTGCAAATTTTATACTCAGCCACTGGGAGCCTCACGACCATCTACGAAGTTGCAGACAAAGGGAATCCTCTCGACCAATTGGCAGATGCCGAAGACGAGAGACAATATTTAATCAAATGGGTTAATTGGTCTCATCTTCATAATACCTGGGAGTCCTGGCAGAGTCTTCAAGAGATGAACGCCAAGGGGCTCAAGAAATTGGACAATTATTGCAAGGTACGTTCAAGCTTCATTCAAAACTCTTCTTCGATGTCTGAGACTCAAAACAATTTCACATGTGAAAACACGCACAATGCATAAGCATACGCAAGCTTAACGTGTTTGTAAATATTGTTTCAAAATGAGAATTTTTCCTAAACCTTTTGGAACTTGATGTTAAATGTTAAAGTAAACGTTTAAAATTTGTTAACAGAAAGAAGATGACTTGAATAGATGGAGAAATGCAGCTTCTCCGGAAGATATCGAGTATTATGAATGTCAATTAGAGTTACAACAGGAATTAGCCAAAGCTTACATGCGAGAAGAAAGGATAATCGGTATAAGGCATAAAATCAATTCCGCTTTTTCTCTAGTTAAATACAACCATAATTCCTCACTTGCAACTTCTTTGAATTATGGTTTAAAACCTTTTATTTAGATTTAAAAAAAACCATGATACTATTTTCATTAAAATGAGTTTTTCTCAACAATAGCTGAGAACAAGGGGCCTGATGGGCAGTCAGAGTTTTTCGTCAAATGGGAATGTCTCCCGTATTCTGAAGCCACTTGGGAAAGTGGATCTTTGATCAAAAAGAGGAATCCGATAGTCATAGAGGAATTCAAAAAGCGCGAAGCTTCAACAAGAACTCCTGCAGCCACTGCAAAGAGTTTACGATCTCGTCCTAAATTTACCGAAATTAAGTCTCAACCGGATTTTGTTGGTGTTCCTGGTCTTGTAAGTTTTCTTATGGAATTTTACAAGCTTTTGCATCAGAATTCTTAATTACGAACGAGAACAATTGACATTTAGAATATAAATTACTTTAACAATTTTTTTTAAATCCTAATTTTACAACCTTATGCATTTGTTTAAAAAACATTGGCTTATTCATGATTGTAAAAGACCTTTAGATTATGTTTAACTGTGTTTTAACCACTAGTTGATTTTGATATAAGTTGGTTTATTAGGAAAACTAAGCTTTGCTTTGACAATTATTTCAGAATCTGACACTAAGAGACTATCAACTTGATGGCCTCAATTGGCTCGTTCACTCCTGGTGCAAGGAGAATTCTGTCATCTTGGCTGATGAGATGGGACTCGGGAAGACGATCCAAACTATCTGTTACCTCGCATATCTCTTTGAGACCTACAATCTTTATGGCCCCTTTCTCATAGTCGTTCCTCTTTCGACGATGGCAGCCTGGCAGAAAGAGTTTGCTCAATGGGCCCCCCAAATCAACGTTGTCACCTACCTTGGCGATATTTGTTCTAGGGATATAGTAAGAAGAACTAATTATTCTTTTGCTTTATTGTTCTCTATTATTTTGAAATCTTTATTTAAAGATTTCAAAGATAAATTAGGTATTCCCAAAAGTCGATTGGCGGCGTATTTCGCGGTTTTCTTATGAAATATACTCAAGTATTTATTCAAATTCTCTTAATAACAATACCTAGGATATTTATTAGGCTTTGATTATTTACACGATTATATATCATGATAAGAAAATCGCGAAATACGCGGCCAATTGACTTTTGGGAAAAATTAATTATTAAGCTATAGATACTTTTTAACCAATGATTCATTCTTTTACGCATTAATTATTTCGAACTCTGCTAAAACTCGCATTTTTAATGCAATTTTCCTATAGATAAGGGATTACGAGTCGTTTTTTAAATCCAATCGGAGAATAAAATTCAACGCAATATTGACAACGTATGAAATCGTGCTAAAAGATAAGCAATTCTTCGGCTCTCTTCATTGGGCTATTTTACTTGTTGACGAGGCTCACCGGTTGAAAAATGGAGACTCACTTTTGTACAAAACATTAGCAGAATTTGATACAAACCATAGGTTTGAGATTTTTCAGCGATCTTATCATAACTAAGGATTTTATATTAATTATAAAATCTGCCCTATTTAATAAATATTTTTTATTTAGGTTGCTCATTACTGGTACTCCACTCCAGAATTCTCTTAAAGAACTCTGGTCTCTTCTCCATTTTATTATGTCAGCAAAGTTCGACGATTGGGAATCCTTTGAGAAGGAACACGAACATGCTGCCACGAAAGGTTATGGAAAGCTTCACAAGCAGCTTGAACCTTTTATCCTCAGAAGAGTGAAAAAAGACGTAGAGAAATCACTTCCATCAAAAGTTTGTCATTTTAAATAAATATTTTTATTATATGTAATTAATTAATTATCAATTTAGAATTTAATAATTTATCTTTTACGATGCATTAAAATTGAATAATTATTTAGGTTGAACAAATCCTGAGGGTGGAAATGACTAGTTTACAAAAGCAATATTACAAATGGATCTTGACGAAAAACTATCATGCTCTGAGGAAAGGGGTCAAGGGATCTGTCACTAGTTTTATTAACGTTGTAATGGAGCTCAAGAAGTGTTGTAATCATGCGATGCTCGTGAGACCCAACGAGTCGGACACTTTCACGAATCTTGTAAAAGGAAGTGGGAAGTTGATGCTCCTTGACAAGCTCCTAGTTAGGTTGAAAGAGACGGGTCATCGGGTCCTCATTTTCTCCCAAATGGTCCGGATGTTAGACATCATAGCTGAATATCTCCAACAACGAAGATTCTCCTTTCAAAGATTGGATGGGTCAATTAAGGGCGACTTGAGGAAACAAGTATGTTAAATCAATACTACACAATTTATCTCTTGCTTACACCATGGTACTTTAGCAATTAATAATATTTACTTTGATTTTACGGTTTTAAATCTTAAATTCGTTTTGCTGCTTTCAGGCTCTTGACCATTTTAACGCTGATGGATCGACTGATTTTTGTTTCCTATTATCAACGAGAGCTGGTGGACTGGGAATTAATTTAGCTACTGCAGATACAGTTATTATTTTTGACTCTGATTGGAATCCGCAAAATGACCTTCAAGCACAAGCCAGAGCTCATAGGATAGGACAAAAGAATCAAGTGAATATTTATAGACTAGTGACCAAGAACTCAGTAGAAGAAGATATTGTAGAGCGGGCCAAGCAGAAGATGGTCCTCGATCATTTAGTAATTCAACGAATGGACACGACAGGAAGGACGGTGCTCGACAAGGGTTCCAAAACGGGTACGCCTTTCAACAAGGACGAACTCGCCGCCATTCTAAAATTCGGAGCAGAGGAGTTGTTCAAGGAAGACGACAATGAGGCTGACGACCAATGCGACATTGATGAGATTCTCAGGAGAGCCGAAACGCACGAAGAAGCCGCTCGCCCTGGCGAAGAACTCCTCTCTGCCTTCAAAGTCGCCTCTTTCACTGTCAATGAGGATGAGGATATTCCGAATGCTTCCACGTCTCATGGCAAGGACTGGGAAGACATCATTCCAGAAGATCTGAGAAAGCAAGTGGAGGACGAGGAGAAAGAGAAAGAAATGAAAGGCCTTTATCTCCCTCCAAGAGCAAGTCGACATGCTGCTAATGCGGATCAAGCTGGAGGTGCTAATCAACAAACACCTCCCAAGAAACTGAGAAAGAAGCGGAAAATGGAGGAATCCGAAGACGAGTCAGACTCGGACGGCGGGAAGAAAAAGAAGAGGGGAAGGCCAAGGATGTATGGGAAGGAGGCCATCAAGGGATTCACTGATATTGAAATCCGGAAATTCATCAAAAGCTTCAAACGCTTCCCAAATGCCCTTCAACGCATTGATACAATTGCTAAAGACTCCGGTCTCACAGAGAAATCACACATGGAGCTCAAAAGGCTTGGAGAAATGTTGGTTGAAAGATGCCAGGTAATTTATTTTCTCTTTTGTCTTCATTTTTCAATAAGATTTTCAATAATTGATAATTATTGATAAATGATTATTAATTATTTATCGATTTTTTAAAGATGGCAATTGCCGAAACCAAAGCGAATCCTGCATTGGCCAAAGAGGAAGCATCGCATGATGGAGAAAATGCTGATGGGAAGAAAAAAGCAGCGAAAGGACACAGTTTCAAGATGGGGGGAGTCAATGTCAACACCAGAACATTTTCTTCATCGCTTGAAGACATCCAACCACTTACTGATTTCATACCCAAAGAAGCAGAAGAGAGAAAGAATTGGAAATTTGATCTCAAGTAAATAGATTTTCATTAAGATTATTATGAAAATTAAATTACAATGATTCTGCTGGAATATTTAATAAAAATTATTACATTTGATAATATTTAAATGTAAATTGATGTTATAAAAATATATTTATTAATTATTATATACTTTATCTCTTGAAGGGTCAAAACCGCTTCGTATGATGTTGATTGGGGACCTGAAGATGACCGAAACATATTGTTAGGGGTTTGGGAATATGGAATTGGATCATGGGAGATAATTAGAGAATCTGATCCAGCACTGAAAGAAAAGATATTCTTAGAAGGAGATAAAAAGCCACAGCCGAAAACCCTCAACGCTCGTATTGACTATTTAACGAAAATTATCAGAAAGAATGCTAACATTCTTGCTCAATCCTCAAAGGTAATTCGCGTAATTTCCTGATTTCAATATTTAAACTATTCATAATGTGATATGAATGATATAATTTTATGACCAAATTATAATTTTTTAATGAAATTTTATTTGTTTATAGAGCAAAATAAGGAAAAAGCGAGCTGACAAGTTAAAAGACAAACTTGAGGGAAATTCCGGGGAAAATAGTCACCTCTCGTCTAAAGACGCTCTTGATGCAGGAAAGGATGAGACCGCTGGAGATGGCAAAGAAACGAAGAAACCTAAGAGGCCTGCTAAAAGAACGAAAAAATTCTCTGAACCTAAACATTACAGCGCTGGAGCCCAACCAACTGCGATTAATGTTCTCGGTGATTTAGATCCTGTAATATTTAATGAGGTAATTATCCAGTAATTATAATCAAACTCTAAGATTCTTAGAATAATTAACTTGAAAGACTAATTAAATCAATTTATTTAATTACAGTGTAAAGAAAAGATGAGACCTGTTAAAAAAGCTCTCAAATCTCTCGACAACCCTGACCAATCCCTGAATGAAAAAGAACAAATCAAGCATACAACCGGGTGCCTCTTACAAATTGGAAATCAAATTGAAACTTGCTTAAATACCTATACCGACTCTGAGCTCAAGAAGCAATGGAAAAGGTAATTAATTGTTTATTTAAATTTATTTTACCAAATAATAATTTATTCATTGTTTATTATTTATTTATTTATTTTAAATTGATTTTTTTAAATTTCCAGCCACCTTTGGTATTTCGTGTCAAAGTTTACTGAATACGAGGCTCATCGCCTTTACAAAGTGTACCGAAAAGCTCTTAAGATTGATGCTGAAGAGAAAGGAGAAGGAGCGAAAAAGGAGAAAAAGAAGGATTCAAAGAGCAAAAAAGACGAGAAGGAGTCGAAGAGCCATGGGAAAGAAAAAGAACGATCTCAGAGCAAGCATAGTCAAGAGAGTGGAAAGCGAGAGAAAAAGTCCAAATACCCTGAGAGAGATTCAGACTCGGTCAAAGGCGGACAAGAGAACTCGAACTCTTCAAATCCTGATCATTTCGGCGGAAACAAGAAGCACTGGGAGAGGGACAGGGACAGAGAGAGCCGACAAGTTCACGAGAATGATCGAGTTCCTCCTACTCATGGCGGAGACAACCAAGGGAGTTATTCCTCCTCCTCTTCTACCTTCTTTAGCAGTCCCAGAAAATTCCAAAATGGCCCCAATTACAATAACTCTCGAGGTGATCGACATGGATGGCATAGAGATCGAGGTTCGGGTGGCGATCCAAGAGAACGAGGCGGCGGCAGAGATCGGAGAGAGTTTGGAGATCCGAGGGAAAGGCCAAGTGGAGATCTTAAAGATCGTCCTCCGTACCATCAAAATAAAAATAATTACTATCATAATTACGACCGGGGAGGAGCTTCTGGTTCTGATCATCATGGCAGACACTGGAATAAAACAGGAAGAATGGAAAGTCGGTGAGTTGTCCCGTGTGGTTATAATACCGAATGATGGAATTATGTTTTTGGTCATTTTAAAGGGATTTGATTTTTACTGAATTATTTATATTTGTTTCAAAGGTGGAGCAATAATTATCCTAACCAACGGAGGGAAAGCGTAGGAGGCTCATCTTCAGCATACAACAATGATGAAATTGGGCCAGCTGCGATAAATTCGGTTCAACCGTACAATTCTTACCCGATTGCCCCAACTGTGTCGCCTCCTCAAATGCCAGTGGCTGGAAGGTTTGGACATCAAGCTGACTGGCGATGGAATGAAAATAATGCGACTAAATCCCATTTAAGAGAACCCCACGAGAGCTACGAACAGAATTACTAAAACCTCCTCTTCGCCTTTTTATGTATTGTGATAAGTCTGTAAGGGAATATTCCCCCCGAAAAAGTCCGATAAGTCAATTAAGAATGCCCTATTATTTTATACTCTTACCTAATTGTCACATTAGACTCGATTCATTTCATTTGCTGGGGCGAATATAAAAGACTAGCGTAGCAGATGAATTTATAAAAATTATGTTTAATATTTATTTTATTTCATTCCTAGATTGTAGGCACTAATCAATTATTCAATGTTGAGTAAACGTTTTTAGATTCAGATTGATTCTATATTCTCTGACCAATTTAAATTTAATCAGGTTAAAACAAGTTTTTGATTAAATGACAAAATAATGAACTACAATACACCTAATGTAAAAAATGATTATTAATTTATATATATATATATATATATATATATATATATATTAATGCAATTTTATTTAATTGATTGATGCCGATGATGGGTATCGTTAAAAAATTAGTCGTTGAATCACGACACGACAATGTTTTAATTTAACGGATTTATTTTCTCTTGTTTTATTTTAAAAAGGTTGTTAAGTTTATTTAATTTGTTAGCATTTATTAAATAAGAATCATGAAACAGTTTACATACTAATTTATTAAATAAGAATCATGAAACAGTTTACTAATTTAAGAAATACTTATATTAATGATTTAATAATGCTTAGATTAATTAAATGCTAATTATTGAAGAATTTTTAAATAAAGTCTTCCAAAGATTTTTATTTCTTTAAGCTTTGCATGTGAGAATGAGAATTTACATTTGTTTCATACGTTCATGCAGGGAGAACGTGTATTAACCCTACACTTCTCTCTATAAATTCCGTCTTCCATTTTGTCTCGATTTCTCTGCTTCAAAATGGCAAGAGTTCGAGTTGCCAGTGCAGGGAACTGCATTACTTCAAATGCATAGTTCCAATACAAGTCGACTTTTCTCTTTAAATGCCTTAGGAGATGTAACTAGAATTTACAGACACTCCCTGCATGTTTGTAATGCCTTTTTTCACATGCACATGTATGTAATTAATAGTGAATTAATTTGACTATTTATTATTTTTTTTTAAATAAATACTAATTATCATGTAATTTTGTAAATAAAGTGCAATACAAATTTTAGTATAAAAATCAATTGATTTTATCGTCAAATATAAATATCTCAATATTTGTATTCTTGTGTTTGTGTATATAAATGTTAATTAATTTAAGTTTTCAAGATTGAAAGTATATTTAATTTCTTTTAAGAAGGCGTCTTTAAACATCTGTGATATTAAAATTGAATAAATAATTGCGCATTTTGCTTTATTTTGTCATTTAAAATTAACGATTAGTTTTCTTATGCATCCCACGTTTTTCTATTTGAGCAGGTAGTGGGAGTTTGAGACCTCCACTGTAAAGCTTTTGAAGAGCATTGTATTTGACAGTAATTCCAACAGCTTTAGCTAAAGTTAGTAACCTGAAAGACAATAATTATCATTTTAGTGATTATTATAAGTAAAATAGTAGAATACTTTATTTCAAGTGTAATTTAATGAACACGATTTCATAAAATATAAAAATGTATCAAGTAAAATATGACAAAAAGGGAGATTTTACTTTTTAATATGAATTTGTAAACTTGCTGTCATCAGGTTAACGTCGAATGAATAATCATTTGCAAAAAGAACAAGCACGAAAACATAGCAAATGGTCTTGTCTCGATCCTTCTCCGAACGGTTCCTTAAAAAATCACAATTTTAATGAGATGTTACATTAAATTCACATACTCAAAAGTGAAAAGTTCCTTAGTACCTTGTACTATTGGCTGACAATGTCGTAAATTGTTCAAGAGCTTTGTCAGCCAGCCAGGAAGGAAACTGAGAAGGGAATGGAACGACTTTTTTCCTAAAATTCGAATAAGGCATTTTAATCAAGTAGATAAGCAATTCGGTATAAAGAACAATTTTCGCTTTTTGAATTGATCGCGAGTCTGATTTTCGCCCAGAAAGACTTCTCCACATTGCAAACATGTATTCTGAAAACCTAAATTAAAACATTTTGATTGAACAATTATATAATTTAGCTTATCTAATTATTTTAACAAAGTAAAAAATTAGGTTTTATAGAAAACCTTTGAGTGAAATAATTAATTATCAATGTAAAAATAATGATCATATCATACAGTTTAGAATCTTGCCAGCTTTTGACTTGTTCTTTAGAACAATTGAGAAATTCAATGGCCAATTCCTCCAACTCATCTAATTCTGATTTTAACAAAATGTCATGTAGGTTGTAAACGAGTTTAACATCAGAAGCCTTTCGATCACAAGGTGGGATAAGCTTTAAGATGGACTCATCCTTGGTGTCAATGAGTATGTCAGGAACGTTGGCTTGGTCTGCAGCAGAATCCAATTTGTCTTGCATCATGTCTTTATTCAATTGGATCTTTTCATTCTGTTCGTACGTTTGGACTTTCTTCTTTGAGCCAAAGTCTTTGACAAGGGCCGTTGCGGCCTTCTTTTTCTCTTCTCTCGTCTCAACGATTGTCGTGTCTCTTTCTCCTTCTTTCACATAAGTGAGCCCATTGATGAATGGAGACAAGACTTCGTTAGAGGCTTCATACAACCGCATCTTTTTGTTTTTTCGTATCCCGATAAAAGTCCTCTGGGGGACTTCGCCATTGGCCTTGTTGAGGGGACTTTCAGAAGAAGCGAGGTACGTGAGTCGGTCCGTCTCTACTACCAACAATCTCTTCTTCTGAATGACAGTTTTGGAAAGTCGTCGATGTGTTGATTTTATTTCCTCTGGTACATTTTCGAATAAAGTGGCTTGGACGGGATTGCTATCTCTGCCCAAGTCGGGAATCACTTGGGCATGTTCGAACTTTAAGATAATCGGCTCACTTTGGATGTTTGAGTTAATCTTCGAAATCTCTTTAATTTTAACTTTCCCCATCTTTAGAAAATTAATCTTATAAATATATTTGTCTTAATTTTAAATTAAATAGTGATTAACTACTTAGTAGAAGATAAATTAATTATTTATCTTAATTATATATCTTTATATCTTAATGATAAATTAAAAACTTATAATAAAAACTCTTGAGCTTCTCTTCTCGAGAACTTCAATTCAATTTCAATGAAGTTCATGAAAGATTGAATGAACTTCACTCTGCAAATCCACAATTGAAGCATGGAAGTTTAGGAAGTTCCCTCGGTCTTTCACAGGCTAAAGATTTATGAATGCATTGTCTCGCTTCGTCCAGTTTTCAACTCTAACATCAATCTATTCTATTGATCTTCTCACAAGAGATTTTAGAAGGTCCACACAGCCACACACACCCGAATCATTGAACTTAAACATTCTCATATGATCATAAACACAATAGTCTATAATCATTTATATCTATAATCTATAGTCATTTTAAACTAATCGGCATTATAGACTATAGAGTCTCTTAATTACTTTGAAAGCGATAACTTAAAATTAGACATCCTAAATTTAATTTGAGCTCTTGAACTTTCCGATAATATTCCTCCTTTACTATCGACGATCAGATCTGTCTGTGAAAGATATACTTAAAGCTATCTTCATTTCCCTTTATATACGTTAATGTTGAGAAATAACTTTATCTTTAAAGTAATCCAGAAGGCTAACCTTCAAGTTATAAAAGTCAGAAACGAGACGGCATTTAATCATTCGTCATTTATAATTTCTCTGCCTTCTTTCTCAATCGACGTTAAGAACTTTTCAAATATGGTAAGTCATATATAAAATATCCGTGTAAAATGCAAACCATTATACGAAGTATCGTTTAAACTTGTAATAATATTTTATTCATTGTTCGGATTTAAGGCGGATCAAAAGAAACGAGGATTGAATGAAGAAGAGAGGATTGGTGATCTCCAACCTTTAATTTCAAACGGGTGGTCAATGGTTGAAGGAAGAGATGCAATCTACAAGGAATTTCTCTTTAAAAATTTCAACGAGGTAATTACTACCTATTTAGCATTTTTATTTTATAGTTAAACCAGATATATCTCAGTTATCTTATAAATATCTCTAGATGTTCCTTGAATTAAAACAATATTTCATGAATATTTTTTGTATGCAGGCTTGGGGGTTCATGAACAGAATTGCCCTTCAATCTGAAAAAATGGATCATCATCCTGAATGGTTCAATGTTTACAACAAAGTTCAGATTACTCTTTCAAGTCACGACGTTGCTGGTCTTAGTCAACGAGACGTTAAGCTTGCCTCGTTCATTGACAAACTTATCAAAGTTTGAAAAAGCGTATAAAAAATAATGTGGATGCATGCATCTCTATATAGTCAAAATTATCACCAGACTTCTAAAGAAGTAGTAATTAGATGAAATAATCTCAAATTCTTGATGGTGTAGTAAATAGGTACAAGTTGGCTTTGTGATAAATAATGCTACTATGTGAGAACAATCAATTTAATTATTTCATTATTCGTCTTTACCTTGTTTCTTCTAGACTTACTTTTCTTATGTGTAAAAAAGATATTTTTGAATTCTATTTCCATTAGCCAAAAAAGATAATAAATACAAACCTTATATGATATCTGATAATATCGTTTTATAAGTCATAAAAAGGAAATAAAGTGGGTGTGTATATGCTAAATCAATGAACTTGGGGCCAAAACAATTGATAATATTAAGATGCAAAAAGATTTTAGGCTTATAATATAGGATCATTAGTCAATACCTAACTGTTTTTAATAAAGTTTTGTAGGATACTTATATTATACTTATACTTTATTAACGTATAATTTATATTACGGTTTTATCCAGTATAATTATGTATTCATTTAATTTATCAAAAACCATTACATGATAAATAGTAAATAAATAATAAATCATTGGATTAAAAGGCTCTCATGAAGTTGTAATTTTTTCATAATATGCATTTATATTCTTTATAATAGAATTAATGTTATTATGGCTAATAAATATAAAAAATATAAACTTCCCACAATACAACTGAATATTTTTTAAAGAATAGGTCAAATTGAGACATTCATAATAGTCTACTACCTAAAAGAAATGATCCTTTGCTTTGAATTTATCGCATTCGGATTTCTTTCAGACATCATTCGTGGAGGAAAAGTATTACAAAACGCCACTTTCAATTATTCGGATCGGACGGTCGGAGTTTTCGGACTTTATTCACAACAATTTAAGGATCATCAGTTATAAGGTGATTGTCAATAAGTTTACGGAATTTATGTATATTCAATGCATTTTAGGTTCTTCTGGTACTATATTTAATTGTGACTCCTAATTTTTCTTTATTTTGAAAGGACCGAATTTCTCTACATTTTTATTAATTTTGTGCAAGAAAATGGTTTCTGAATCAGGAGCAAAGATTGAGAAGAACTTTACGGACGATGAGGCAGCCTTATATGACAGACAAATTCGTTTATGGGGAGTTGACGCTCAAAAGCGGTAATTTTTATTTTCTGATTTTAACGCTTTATTATCTAGTATAAAAATGATATCTAGTATTAGTATAAAAAATTCTATAATTCAATTTAATTCTGTAAAATTAATAAAACAGGATTAACAACTCGCGGATATTGATAATTGGTATTGATGGACTTGGAGCCGAAGTAGCGAAAAACATTATATTGGGAGGAGTGAAAGAAGTTATCCTAATGGACTCCAAAGAAGTTACAGAATATGACCAAAGCAGTCAGTTTTTCCTTCGAGATGCAATTGGTCAAAATGTAAAAATTAGCTAAACTCAATTATTCTAGAAAGATATTACCTGTTATGTTTCATATTTAATTGTAAAATATTTACTACCCATTCATTATTTATTATAGAGAGCAGAAGCCTCACTTGCCCAAGCACAACAACTTAATCCAATGGTTGAAGTAACGGCTGACATCTCAAAGGTTGAAGACAAGTCTGATGAGTTCTTTACTCATTTCACCATTATTTGTGCATCTGGTTTAAAAAAGTCAGAAATCATTCGGCTCAATTCCATTTCTCGTCAGAATGGTATCAAGTTCTTTTCATCTGGTGTCTTCGGGTTTTTTGGCTACATTTTCCTCGATCTTGGAGAACACAATTTTCGAAAGTAATAAAAAAAATTAAAATGCTTATAATGTTGATTGGATAACTTATGTATTGTTAAGGGAAATAATTGTTCCTGCCACAAAGACACAACCAGAGACTATCAAGAATCGTGATGGTGTTATTCAGTATATTCCATTCAAGGATATTTACAACATCGATTGGAGCATGGATGAATTTGCAAACAAGAAAAAGAAGATCAACTCCGGGGTGTTTGCTTTATTCGGTAAAATATGATATCTATTTTATCCTTATTTACATTTATTAATTAGAACAAAGTTAATTTTCAATTATTATTTCTTTCTTTTAGTTTTACTGGAATTCTTTGAAAAGGAGAAACGCTTTCCATGTCCCAGCTCTCGATCTGAAGACCAAGCAACTCTTAAGAGTTTAAGAGATGTTTATGCTGAGAAAAATTTGATCCCAATAGAAAGAATTCCTGATGAAATTTTTGAGTGAGTTTCTGATATGTATCAGTTAATTACAATTACACTCATTACTTATTTTTAGGAAATGAGACTTTTCATTCTGTAGTATATCAAATTAAATTTGTAATTTTAGGAATGTTTTCGGTGAACTTGGCGCAGTTGCTGCTATCACGGGTGGAGTTTTGGCACAAGAAGTTGTGAAGGCAATCTCAAACAAAGGCGAACCAATTCAGAATCTTTTCATTTTTAATCCTCTTGATGGAACAGGGGTCGTTGAAAACTTTAACTGCTTCTTTTAAATAGTTTATTTTAATTGAAATGTTTGGAAATTACTTGAATCTTTTGAATTTCATTCTGAAATTAATCTTAAAGATGATAAGTAGATAATAAGTTTTTCTTTCATATTTGTAATTTGGCATTTATTTTTTAATCTAAAGGTTTTATTATTTTATTTAGAGTTATTGATTATTTAAGTAAGTATTTAAGTAATTGATTATTTATATTTCAATAAGGTACCGAGTTCTCTTTTATGTCAATCACCCTTACTTTCTTACAGTATAAATGTTAACATTACTTAACATAATTTATAGCTTATCCTGATTTAAATCTATTTAGCTGACATAGCTATTCGTCCAAACTAATTTTATAACTAGAATCTTAATTTATTTTAATTTAATGTGGGGGTTTAATACATGACATTCAACATTATCTTATGCATATAGGCACGTAAAAGGAATAAAAACGATTTTATGATATATATTATATATTGATTTCCTTTTTACATACATTTTATGCTACTTATTAAATCAGTTATTCAATATAATTTAAGTATTTTAATTGGCCATTCACACATTTTGAATCAAATTAGCACAAAAAATACATAAAAATGCAATTTCTTGTTAAATAATTAAGTAGATTTTCGTGTTAATTTTCTTGGTCTTCTTATATTTCCCTTATATCTTCATCTGTATTCGAAGCGTATTTATACCAATCAATCATATAGCCAGTTAAGTCAAGGATATCAAAAAAGCATCTATAAAGTCGCCCGCATTGTCGTTTATTCTGTCCATCTTTAGCAGCCAGTCGATAAACAGACGCTCTTGACTCAGAAGTTCCATTTGCTGGTGGACTTTACAAAAATTCAAAAATTATCATAAAAAATTTTACGATTACAAAAGTTAGATATTATCACATTTTCATAAATATTTAATTTGTATTACAAAACATTATAGATTAAAATAAATGTATTATTTTCACATACGGGAAAAAGACATGAAAAGGAACAGCGAGCATTCCATATCTTTCCGGGAAATGATGAGCTTCGCATATTGTCTTCTTGAGACATTTTTCTGGATCCAGCCCAATGTTATTCCTTACGTCCGAGTCCATCATATTGAACATTTGCTTCGAGCTCATCAAGTTGTTGAGGATTGAGTTGCTCTGGTCATTGCTCCTTCCGGTGATAGGGGAAGGACGAGAACCAGTAAAAAGAATTGGAACAGCAAATACAAAAACCGTCACGAGCAATGCAAATAGACCAAAAATTGCCTGGAAAATAATCGTTTTAAATAGGTATGATTGGTATTATTTAATACGTATGATTGGTCGTGTTTAAAACGAACTTGGTTAGCGAGATCCACTGTTGATCCCGGAGAAGCTCTTTGTGGTAATGTGAAAGAGAAGAGAGGAACCGTTAAGGCGATTGATGTATTGAAAAGGCGTTTTTGAATAAATGCTGAATCTGAAGCTAATTGTCGACTATATCTCCCTAGGTTTTCATATCCGTCGTTCTTTTCGGGCGTAATGACAGGACTCAGGAAGTCGGCTTCTTTTCCTATTACGCATATAACTCCAGTGGCAAGAATTGATGAAGCTACAAGAAAACTTTTCCCTGTATAAAATAAAATAAATAAATATTTAATCAAATAGATATATTGATGTTATAATGATATACGATATGGTATTATGTATTATCTAGCAATTTATATTTTAGTGTACTAATGATATTGGAAAATATTAATTTGAAATACGGACTCACAAGTTAGATACATTTTTACAAATAAATTTTATTTAGCTTTGAAACTGATTTTAATTAGTAGATTTTAGAATTTCAGCTTCCAGTCAATATTTCCCGATAGATTATGAAAGAATGATCCTCTTCAGTTGCAACATTCTTTCACTCTCTCAAAGGTAAAGTTTAAGAAAGGTGTGAAATAATTATTTTTCACTGGTTGAGAGTTAGTTAATAAAACCGTTGTAAAACTGCTTACTGGAAAATCTCATCCAGTATTTATTAAGCTTCTCATAATGTGGTGAACTCATAAATATTAAATGAGATGCTTTGTTAGCAAATTCTACATTTTGCATAAATAAATACATACAGTTTTGTCTACCTTTTAAAATTATGTCTTATGTATAGGAGGAGCTATTGAATGTGTAATTCTTAAATAATATAAGAACTAATGATACAATCAATAATTTGACTTGCAAAATTAATAAATATTTTATTCAATATAACGGGTATTAATTGGAATTTTTTTAAACTTTAAGACATGACTTCTTTAACTTCAGTATCAATAAGATTTTGATGATATACTAATTAGTTACATTTTAGCCTTCTACTTAAGATATTTATGCATTTGCAGCTATTTATGAAAATCAGAAAAGGCATTTTAATAGAATCGGTTGATAATTGCAAGTGTTTGAAAAGAAATCTGCTGATGGGCTTTGTATTTTATAGAAGCAGATCCCAAAGATTCATTCATGGTAAAAACAAAATTTTCATATGGGACAACCTGAAAATTGATATCTAGAGTGTTGATTACAGGCTTCGTTCTCTGATTAAAATTGAGTCGTGTTCCATGCAATTTTACGTATTTGAAATTAGGTAATTCATTTTCGATTGGGTCGGCTCGCAATGTGCAGGATTCTAAAGTTTCATCTTGACATCTTGTAATTCCACACACTTGCCATCGAAAATTAATAGTTCCATTTGCAACTGATCGAAATCCATCAAAAGCAAGTAACCTATAATTATTTTTTATTGAAGAGAAATTCATCTTTTCTCCTCCAAGGAAAAAATGATATTGAATATGGCAGCAGAAATTTGTATAATGACACGCAGTTTCTTCTGACTTATCAAAATTCAGGACCACGCTTGTATAGTTTTTCAAGTCTTCTCTTAAGTATGAGTGATATGCTCCAATTTCACTTTCATTTTCAAGATCTAATGAACTCTGGTGATGACTTTCTTCATTGCAATTGATTAAGTGATTTTTGCCCAAATGACCTGCGGGTTCAAAAGGCACTTCCGCAATCACAAGTCTTGATCCAGAAGAAGGATCAAATGTATAATTTAATGGAGACAAAGATCCAGAAAATATTCCACTTCCTAATTGACCTCCCAGCGGTTGATGATATCCTGAAGCCAACAAGTTCACTCCGTTTCCCATAGCCCAAAGAGATTGAGCTTGAATAGCTTAAATTAAAGATCATACAAAATCTAAGTAACTCGATTTGATTTTGATTCATGATATACGTAAAATATATATATATATAATTTGTAGAATGATTTAATGAATTACCTGTTAGAAATGGAGTTTCATCCACCTGTTTAAAATACAATTCATTAAGATTCATTTAATCAGTTGTTTTTAATACTTAAAATGATATCAAAGTAGATAAAAGAAAAAAGCATTTAATCATGAAATCACAATTCATTTGATTTAAATGTTCTTTGTTTCTTATTACCCATGCTGTAGAAAATATAAAGTTTTTAATTCCTCTCTCAACAAGCACGACTGCTGGGTCGTGAAAGAGAATATCGAAACAGGTGAATAAACCGAATTCTACTCCGAAATCTGTGATGAAAGTCGAGTATCGAGTGGGATTGGGTTCATCAAATTGTGACTCCATGTATAAATTCTTTTTAAAATACCTGTAAGACATCAATTTTTCATTTCATAAAGTGAAAGACATTGAACTTCTTGTTCTGGGATTATGTTGTAAAATATGACAGAAAGAAAAATTCTCTCTAGAATAAAATAATTTTTGTTGTTTAAGTATGACAGGATAAAAGAGTCAAACATGCGAAGCTTTGTAAAAACACAAAGAAGTGAATTCTTGCTGACGGAATAAAAAATCTTTGACTATTCATACGTCTACGATACATTAATTGCTCATATGAGAGACAGACGTCAGAAGTAATTAAGATATACAAAATCGATTCATTAAATAGAAAATCACAATTTACTTAGCAATCAAAGTGCCGTCGCGATCGAAGACAATGTTTGAATTGTATTGGAGGAATCCATCTGAAGGGCACGGCGTGGCTTCCTTTGTCTTTTTATCGCATTCCATCATCTCTCCAAGATTCACCACTGTGTAGATTCCATTCAGCTTCGCAGAGCAAGAAAGTTTTCTAATAACCTACATTGAACGTAAATGAAAATGAAAATTGTGTGATTCTCTTCATTAAGTCTTCATCAATACGTGTTAATCTCAAATAAAAGTAGTCTAATTGTTTTGCAAGAATGAACAATTTGAAGATTGCTAAAAAAAACTACAGTACTTTCCGTACCTGACTCATAATATACTCAAATAATTATAGTCACTTCAGAGTGTAAAAAAGCATAGTTATAGATGTGGGCCATATCATTTGAAGATGCAAATGAAGATACCTCGGAAATTTTATCCTTCGATTCGCAAGGGTTAATCCCAACGTTTGGAATAAATAGGAGGAAGGGACGAGCTTCTGCCCTTGTCCGAGGAACTCCAAGAGTTGTGATCCCATATTCAGGAAACACGACAATGTCGGCTCTCTTTATTATTAAAATGAATCTTTAAATAATAATTCTTCATTAAATAGTTTGATCTTGCCTCTTTCGCTGCTTCATTAATTAGCCCTTCATAATTGGCAACATTTTTCAATAAGAGTTCCTCTGGTGGGTCTGTCCATGGACTTCCCTCTGGCTTATATTCCACAACTCCAGCCCTGTAGAAGCCCTTGAATATTTCCATTCGATTAGGTATGTTGCAATTTAAACATTGGAAGTATTTTCAAAAAACCATTTAATGATGAATGCTAGTTAATTACCTTTTTTAATTCACTTTTTTCAATTGGTCTCTTACATATAGAAGTAGGAAGGATGATGAAAGTGATGAAGAACGCAAATAAAAAATTGACGACTCTTCGCTTCATAAATGCGAGATGAAAGTAAAAATTCATCGTATTAATGGACGACGTGGTTTAGTGAATGGGTCTCCTTGAGTATCTTCATTCACTCGCCACATGTAGAGTTAATTTTTTTAAATACAATTTTGCAAAGAAGAGTAAAGAAAAGCGAAACGGGTTTCCATATCTGCTTTTTACTCTCAGATTAGTTAAGAATGACGAACCTGTTCTACTAAACAACGAATGGAATCACTGAACGTCAGACCAGAAATGCTCTTGAATGAACTCCCATCGTCCCATCATATCACAAGATAGAGCTGAATCATAATAATTATCATGTGAAGAATAAAGAACAATCGTGAATTAAATTGAGCAATGACAATACATTTAAAACCATTTTTATTTAACTTCAAATGTTTTGGAGATTAAAAAATTTCATTTAATGCGCAATACAAAGTGTATTAAGAACTTTCAAATTAATATTTTATAAAGTGAATTTAAAAGATAATAAAATACTGACACGAAAACAATTAAAAACTAACTAACAATATAAAAATAAGTTTTGGAGTATTAATTTAAGTTAGTATATTTTATATTAATTAAACAACACAGTTAAATCTTACAATTCTGCTATTTCACATTTCATGATATTTCAAACAATTAATAGGATATCCTTGCAATAAATTCACAGAAGAGCATAAAATATATTTAACAAAAAGAAAATACTTTAAAATGTCTGATGGCCACTTGAGTTGAGAACATGTCAGAACTAAAATCCAACTATAAATTAGTGTATCGTTCTACACGTTAATTGAACCTGTCCTATTCTATGTTTGATATAACAAAAAAGTGTTAAAATTGTAGCATTATTGGCAAATGCCGCCATGCATAAATAAGTCATAAGAACTGTCATTTTTCATTAATTCCAGTTGTCGAACCGGATGTGAAAGACCCTGACTTTATACATAAGCTTCTCGTGCAAACTTATTTAAACTCTAATGTTTTGTTAAGTTAAACTCTTGGCATTGCAGTTTGAGCTTCGATCTCCTCATTGCTAATGCTGATCGGCTTAAAAGGCGGCGTCTCACTCAAGAATCCTTTGAGCAGATCAGAGGGAGGATTTTGACTCCCAGCTTGAGCAGCTTCCACTTGACTTCCAAGCTTGATGATGTGTTGGGCATTGTACGAGCAAAGCGGGTAGGAATTTTGGCACATTTTCTCTGACTGTGTGGTGGCCCCTATGTGAGCAGCATTTCGGAACTTCGTCGTACTGTCTTCTTTGCCATATTGAGGAAACATGGTGCTCATCATCCTGTTAATAAACAAACAAAGGTATTCACTCAGCTCTCATCAACATTCTAATTTGTTTAACGGGTTCTTGATGGTGCCATATAAACTTTTTTATAGTTTACTTAACTCCCAATGGTCCTTATGATAAGTGAGTGTAACAGGCATATTCCATTTAATGATTTTTCTAGAAAAAGCTCAAGTTTAAAATGGGGGCAATCTTTAATGATGAGACGAAATATGATCTTATGGTCATTTGCATTCCTGATTAATAAAACACCTACTTGTGGAATTAAGCTTGAATATGAGACTACACAGACTTCATCATAAATGCATGGTGCTACTGACTGCTTTAAATGGCAAGTTCTTACACGTGTATTAGCAATGTTGAATTACAGTTTTTTACGTTGTTTGAAGAGCTTTTCACATATTTTCTACTGCAACTACTAGTTGCACTACACCCTACTAACTGCTATGCATGTGATTTAGTTAGTATGAATTATTTTGATTATTGCCTTTCTGCCTTGTTCTGCAAGATCAGTGTCATGAACTCGAAGCCCTTGCTAATTAATCCATTTGAATTCAAATGATGAATATTGTACTTGTACACTTGAGATTATTAATTTTCGATTAGGATAGTAAGTTTGGCTAGAACAAGCAGAAACTTTTACTTTTACCTATCTTGGCACGATTAACGAATTAGCTTAAAGGATTACATTTTTTGTCAAGCTTTTTTTGTGTTGTACTGAGGTAGTAGGAACATTTTGTGCATAATGTCTCTTTAATGTGATGACTTGATTGATTATTTATCATTCTCTCAACTTGCACTCTTCAATTACGATGCAGAAGGAAAAGTTTCGAGAGCAGAAACATGTTTCCTTTGTGGAGGCATTAGAGAGTACATCTCCGCTCTACGATTTATGAATGCAAAAAGGGACAATGGTCAATCTTATAATATTGCTTGTGGCAAGTACATTCAACAAAAATAAAAAATTATTAATTCAGAAGTCAAAAGTGAAACTTATTAATTTAATGTTAAATGTCAAGAAGGGTGCATTTTATATGTTGAACATTATAAGTATTATATTTTAATAAAAATGTGCCGTCATTCTGAAATACTTTCCAACTCTTTCTCCAATAGACAATTGATCAAATTGGCTATAGTGCTTATTAGTTGTTAGAAATTTTAAATTGATTTTCCGAATATCAATAATAAATGGGTATGATTTATAATGTTGAATGATTGTTAGCGGACTAGCGGATAAAGAAAAATTGCTTACTTAAAAGTGGCAACAATATTTGACTCATAACTGCCAAGGGCTGGGCTGTCGCTTCTTGTATGAACGTCACAGACCAACTTTTGAAGACAATTGTCTTGATCAAAGATAGAGACAAGCGTGAAAAATTTGGTCAAGTCTGAACCCAAACCCTCCACAGTTTGGCTCTGTGTGTCTTCAACGGGGATATCTCGCCTTCTCCTTCCAGCTCCAATTTTGATCCATGCAATTGTGTCATCTTCAGGAGATTGGGGTTCTTCCTCTTCTTGTGGTTCTTCCGTCGTCGTGCTCGAGGGTTTCATGGTCGTTGAAGTTGACGTAACTTCCGTTGTTTGGGGCGTGGTGGTTGTTGACGTTGAAGTTGTCGTCGTTGAGGATGAAGGTTCCGCGTTTGTTGCGAGCCAAGTTGGGATTTTCAATTTAGGAGTTTTCTCGGTCGTTCCGTTTGGAATTGCCCGGGCCAAATGCTTCGTGTCCCATCCATCCTTCTCGGTGAAGGAGTCCAAGAGTTGCTTGACATATACTTTTTGAAGGAGTTTAATCAAGGCTCGCGCCTCGCTTCGCTCATCCTCCGTTTTGCCTGATTTGGACACTTCCTTCAATTTTTCCTCAACGTATTTTTCGAGAACGTCATTGGGAGCCTTTGTTTTTGAGAGCAATGCGGTTGTTTCTTGTCCTCCAATGTCGCCGCGACCGCTTTCATAAACAAAGTCATTACTGCTTCCCAAATCTTGGCCAAATTCATCTAAACCGGCTAGTTGTAAGAGTGTTTTTTCATCATTAAAGTTCTTCTCACCAGGTTGGCCCATTCCCATTGGAGTCAAGAGACCTGAAAAAACCATTGTTTAGTATTTTACTTTGTGATATTATCATTGAATGAAAATCTTTAATGACCTTCTCGTCTTTTTTCTAATTACTCCACTCGCGTAAGGAAAATACAAAATACATTTAAAAGTTCAACATTAGTACGAGTTGAGGTAAATTTTTCACTACAGGATTTGTGAGGATGAAAGTTACGCTCGTTTCACTGTAATTTGTGAATTGAATTAGACCATGAAGTTATTTCGCAAAGTGTAATACAATCTCTTTGTGTTTAATGAAAACAAACTGCGTTATTTGTAATGGCATTTTAATCGCATTACTCAGGTCTTCATGTAACGTAATTTCTTCTTTTAACAAGTGTAGTAAAAATGATTCGCTTCGGTGCGAAGTGAACCAACTTTTATTATCATAATTATAATTGACATGTGGGTTGATCATAAAAGATTGATAAGGGGCAAAAGGAAGAAGCCTCGATCGTGAACCTTTAATATCTCAATTTTGAGACTTCTATTGGCCGTCGGCAGATCGAAAGCGAAGGCTGAGAAATCGAAAGTAAATTTCACAGGTGTAGGGTGTATTGCACCCAACTCAGCAATCACATACTACAAACATGATGAGTAAGGATATACATGTTTGGGAGAGTTCCACCGTTCCACTTCTCTCTCATAAGCTAACCAATGAACTCTGAACCAAACCCACATTTCCCTAGCCGGATTCTCGTATGAGAAAACAGTTTAGATAATACATTTTTTATTATTTACTTAGAAAATTCTTTTGCCTGACTCACCTGTATATTGCATTCCAGGTCCGATGTATTTGCCTTGAGAATCAAACGGAAGATCCGATGGATTGTGGTTGAAGTCCGGATCCGTCATGTGAGTGTGAGGATTCTGAGGATTTTCTTCCACAACTGAATGAGTATGAACTTGCTCATTTTGAGATTTTCCATTTGAGTATTCCATCCATGGGGGCGGTTGGGATTGTTGGGAATAAGAACCAAAGTCCCCTTGACCCGAAGTGCCTTCATACCCAGAACTTCCTCCACTTGTAGCTCCATATTCAGAAGAGACGACGGAGCTTCCAGGAGCTCCGTATTCTGTATTACTTGCACTCGGTGCTTCATATTCGGATGAGCTTCCAGGGGCTCCATACACGGAACTTGTTTGATGCCCAGAATCCCCATAAGGTCCAGGACCATCTAAATACCCGGAAGAGTCACCGTGACTGGAACTACCGTGACTACCAGAACTTATGTACTGAATCCCAGGTGAACTGTGATAACCACTCTCTCCGTGTCCGTGGTCACCCTTTCCATGATAAGATGACAAAAAAGAGGATTTCCACCCATCACTTAATGTTTTGTAAGTCGTGTGTCCGTGGCCGTGGCCTGGGGAATGTGAACTTGAGAAATAGCCAGAAGAGACGGGATGAGAACTGTAGCTGTAACTGTGTGCCGGCTTGTAGTAGGCAAATCCTTTACCTTTCAACCAGCTCGGTTTTCCTTTCAAAAAGCTGAGGATGGGATGAGCCTTGTGGGCAATTTTGGATCCAAGATTGTATCCGCTCCCGTATGCAGGATGTGCATGGTGTCCATAATGTCCGTAGTGGCTATGACCATAGTGACCGTATTTGACACCGTGAATAGCTTTCTTGTGGTACTTGTGAGCCGCGTGGAGCACCACCAGCCCGCCGAACAACTTCCCAGCGAAGAACCCAACTCCTTGGCCCAAAATGAAAGAGCCGATGGCGAGCGGGACGCCGAAGATGAGGGCGCCTTTGAGCATGATGAGCTTGATCAGAAGAAGAAGAATAATCCCGCCCTCCGCCGTGCTCCCGAACAGGGAGAGGACGAGGACAAGGACGGCGAGAATCTTGTAAACGTTCATTCTGTAAGGAAGGAATCAAGAGCACTTCATGGCCGAGAGTCGACTACTGAATGTCAGGGCCGGAGCCGTCTTGAATAGATCAACATATCCAGCCTACAACTTTCACTTACGCCTGACCCAACTCTCTGAAGAAAAGGCAAGAGGAGAATCCCCTCGAGATTTCAATCGCTTTTCTCTTCCCTTACATCCACTCGACTCTTAAAGGCGACGAGGAGTGTTGAGAGGGTGATGGAGGAAGATGGAGACTCCGATTCCGCTCATATCTCATCAACTCGCTCGGAAGATTCACCTGAATTTACTTTTACGAGAAGGCTTATGTACTTTTATGGCTTTTATAGATTCATCGATAAAAAGATTTTTAATTAAACACGCCGACACCTTCAGTAGCTCCACACTTTCCTCTGTTTATTAAGGCCACAATTAATACGGCTTCACGAGATTTGGTGAGTTAAGGCCTCATAAAAATATATGACGGAAAGATGTTATTTCCGTTTTTGACATGAACTTGAGGGTAATTAACCTTACTCCATTACTTTGATATCAAAATAATTATAAGCAAATATTATAGTTTCATATACATATTTTTCTTTAATTTTTATTAATTCAATTAAATAATTTCAAAAAATAACTTAACTAAATAAAATGAAATATATTAAACGGACCATCAAAATTTATTTAAAGTATCATCCATATGATTTAATTCTAAAATTATTAAAAGTCCCATCCAAATAAAATTAAAATATGCTGCTATTCATATATATATATATATATATATATATATATATAGTATACAGAGGTCTCATTCCAGTGGTTAACCTTTGTAGAAGGAGGGCTTTTTTCAATCATCAATGATTCAAATCTCTATTTACTAAAGTTAATTATTTTTGGTTGGGATTTTCATTTTATTTGGATGGCATAAAAATATTTTTGGATGAAACTTTTAATAATTTTTGAATTAAATCATATGGATGATACTTTAAATTTCGATTGCCTGTTTAATTCATGACATAAAATACCCAATGTATAAATTATTGCTTTTGATTTTAAGTTAAATTTAAATATAATGTTTGTATTTTATTTACGCGTTCGAAATTATTATAAATAGTAATTAATAAGCATACTTTACTAATGAATATAAATATTGTAAAGAAAAATGGCTAAATTAGAAGAGAATATGTAGGTACTGTCTATTAGGTATGTAATTAATTTTCTAACATAAATTATCAGCCTAATAGTAATTAACAAATCAAGTTGAACATAATGAAATAAGACATTTTCCTCATATGTACACTATATTTTCAAATATTCAATTCTAAGTTTGATGCCATGACATTAACATGCAAGAGCTTTTAGCACTCAAATGAAAAATTGATTTGTCAATGGCAAGGTCAATGATGTTACACCTCATGCCACAATCAAGAACGTGGATGCATTTATAAACCTTACAATTAGATGAACAAACATTTAATGGAAATCTTCAAGTATTTGGATAGGATGAAGTTGCATAAAAACAAAGAGAAACCAAACATAATTCAATTATTATACCTATTCTTCATTCTTTAACTTCAACCAGGAAAAGCACAATTTTATTCTTGAAAACAAATAATGTGAATTGACTTATCGCTAGTTAGCATATTGTTTGTAAACTGATTTGGATCTGGTTGAGGATATTGAAGAAAGATATTAAGCAAGTTTATGTTGAATAATGACTTTTATATTGTTCTGTTCAGAAGCAAAACTTAAACTAACAAATATATTTATTATGCCTTAGTTCGTGACTTCTTGGGTATTTGCTTATTATGCAAAGTAAGATATGATTGCTATGAATTATGAACAATGAATACTAATTCCGTTATAGAGTACAAAAGTTACAAATTATAAAGCTTCATATAAATGATTTATTATTCTTTGTCGATTTTTAAGCGTAATATTTGACATCAACAATAAACGTTTAAAACAATCCACTCTGTTTAATAGGAATGGAACATTACAGGAGTTCTAAACAAGGAAAATTCTCGACTTTATATTATAGGATGTAACCAACACATATCTAAATCACTAAACTGAAATGATTACAAGTGGCTTATGCAAATCCTTCTAATGTTTTTATTATCCTCTTTGTCTTTTGGCAATCCACTGCAAATAAATACATGAAGGAATCACGAACTCAATTTTATTGAGTTTATTGCGTACAAGCAGGAGATGCTTGACAATTTGAACTTGTTTATAAGCACTATCTTCCAACATTAAATAAAAATGCTTAAAATTCGAGTATAAAAGCCTGTGATATGGTACACATCAAATGCTAAATAGGGTTTGAAGTCAAATAGGGAATATTAGCAATGTAAAATGTAATGGTCATTGTAATGTTGGGTGGTGTGTCTTAAACCGCCTATGTTAAGTCTTGACCTACTTTTATTCCTAATCTCTTGATCCATATGCAGGTTACAACGCGAGCTGAATAGATCTCTCCCTATAAGTTTTTATATTCTCTCATTTTGACTTGTACCTTCCAAAGTGCACCTGGCTTTCATTTGGTTAGGGGGTGCAGTGGAAGACGGTGAAGCTCCATTCCTCATGGGGAAGCGAGAGCTCGACTCTCGCCACCAGCTATATGCCACATGCTCTGGCTGAGGAGCTATGCTGCGGAGCGTATTTACTTCTATGTCTTTTTCATTTGTCTGCGAGAGTTTTGAGAAGTAAGAGACGAAGGGAAAGTGGGCCGAGTGGGTTAGCATGAACTACTAAAACTATTATTTTCTACAGACCTCATAGGAGCACACACAAGGCAACGTGCTCGAGTTAACTGCAACTTTATAATTTCCTCTCCGATTTCTAATCTCCCTCTCCACAACTACTTTTGTAAAAATGAGAGTCCCTTTCAAGTTTTCGGAATTTTTGGTTTGAGTTTCAAAGTCTCTTTTTCAATATAAGCGGCAACGGCTTTTGTTGGTCAACAAAACAACATCAAGGTACAGGAATCGGAATTATTTGAATTTCCTTTCAAATAAATATTTATACCTTTTCAATCTTTCAAAAATTGTTTGATTATTTGGGTTTTTTGAAATATTTCTAAATAGTCATTTCATCCGAAATTTGAGGGGGTGAATAAAGGAAAGTGGGTATGTGGAAACGATTAAATAGATTTATCTGTGTGCATTGTGATTCTCTTTTTTGTATGTAATCTAAAGGCTCAGCCTTCTAAGAGGAACATTTTAAGAGCAATTGTCTTTGTAAAGAGTTTGGAAATACCAGCAGTTAACTTATTATTTATATAATTAGAGTTTAATGGGGCTTTATGATTCTTGATAAACGTTCAAACGTGAGCTTTAATTATCAATAAATTTTCCAGCCTATTACATTTTTAATGTTAATTTAATGCATTAGTCCAAACCATCCCATTCCTTAGAATAGTGAGATCAGTGCTAAATTAAACCAGAATTTCAAAATAACATTATTAGCAAACGTGCTTAAAAGCTTTCATATATAATGAATCATTTTGTCCACCTGTAACTTATCATATTTAAAAGGTGATTAAATATATTTAACTATAAAGTTGAATACCAACTAGGCTTTTATGATATCTATAAACCACTTTATTATTAATGCGTAAGTATACGTGATGTTACAATGAAAGTAAAAAGTACAAATGTGAGGATGCGAAAGAATAATGAGCAAATAGGGTGTATAAAATATGTCTCTCATGCTTGTGTTAAAAGATTTTTTGTTGGAATTCTCAGGATGAGGGAACATCTCATAAGACTTTTGGGCTTTGTCATAATCATATTCGTGATGACCTCGGATTTTAATCACCTGCTCAGCGGCCTTGTGACAACTTCCGCACTCGCTCCAGTCTTTCAATGGGTCACTCCGCACGGAGGGAAGGAGAAGAGTGTGCGAACAAAGATGCATTCAGATCATGCAGGAATCAACGATCCTCATATTTTAGAAGCAGCTAAGAAGGTCGGGACAGGAGGAGCCATCAATGGTAAACCGCAATCAATAAATTTTTCATTGTAAATTATCATTTTATTTACCACAAAAATATTTTCTTGCTTCAAGCAAACAATATATTAAAATGATTTACATTTCTTTGCAGAGGATGAAAAACAACAGCTTCTCTATTTGAAAACTCACCTTACCAATGTGATGCAGCAGTGGTGAGCATTTAGAATTTAAATATGAATACTACCTATTTATTTCTTAAAACGTTTGGAACAACGATGTAGTTGATAATAATTAGAATAAGCTGGTAGTTCAAAGTTGATTTTCTTTGTTTAATGTTCGTACTACTTTGATGCTAATTCAGGTGTCTTCCCAAACTTGTGTGTGAGCTTCATGCTTCCATTACTGAACGGACTTCACTCTCTGAGGCCGAACGTGGCCTACTATCTTTAATTAGGTAGGTGAATATTCAAATGAGAATACCTTACTTATAAACTAAGGAATACTGATGGCAACTCATCCTCTGGGTTTTTTATTCTGATCTCAGATCTAACTGTGCAATTGTTCATTATAAAAATAGACTTGAGGAGAATTTATTTAAACTTACATATTAGTGGTATATTGTATAAACATTGTATAGCATTAAATTACAATAAGATTATTAAATGAATGGTAAAGTTTTAGTAAATAGTATAATTACTATTGAATCTCTAGAAGTCTAGAAGAGTTAAATATAATTTAGAAAAGAAATATTTTAAATTTTTTATATACCTTTTAAAATTCAAGAGTTTAATGGTATTCACTTTTTGTATTAATATATACCCTATTATATTTATTAAAAAAATATAAAATGTCCTGATCGTAATTTTATATATAAAATCATGATATAGAAGTATCTAATCCTTCTCTGTAAGTTGAGAACATAATATAGATAATTATCGATTATTAGTTGAGGTTTTATAATAGCATTTAACTATAAAGGCGTATGCGAAGGGAAAATATACATATGAGCAATTTCATTAGAATCGAAAAGCTACTGCCATAAATATTAAGTAAATATTTCAGAAATATGTTTAATTTTTGAATCTTTTTATTTCAATTTTCAGAGAAACTAGTTTGGGGTCAATGGGAGAAGTTGTGTCACGTTATCATTTTGCTGCTCATATGGGTCAACTTTTATCTGGAGTTCAAGGGAATGGATGCAATTACCTGTACCCAAATTGCCCATTATCTGGTCCAAAAGTGCTACAAATGGTGAAAAAAGTCAGAGTTCGGTGATAGTCAAAGATCAAATAAGAAATTACCTTCGAAGTCATTCGAATTTACCAATACTATATTTTTTTAATTACTTACTTCACCTTTCCTTTCTCATGCAAGACTGACTGATGGCTCTGTCGTTTGTTCGATATCAATATGTACAAACTCACAGGTTTCAATGTTAATCAAATTACTTTTACCTAATTATAAAAATGAAACTGTTGTTACAATTTTTTCAATGAACAGTGATTTTACACTATTTGACAAAATTTTACTTTTTACGCATCTTATTCATATTTTTGTGGTAAATTTTAATACTCAAAATGCAATAAATGATAATTTCATAGTTTTTAAGAGCAAATAAATAACAAGAATGAAATAATGTGTGTATTTTGAATATAATTATTTTATCATAAATGAATATACTTTTAACATAAATAACCTGCACTCATGTTAAAAAAGCAATTTAATTCTTTATAACTGATTAATGTGATAATCAATAATATGAATTATGAAGGCACTAAATACTAATAAATAATTTCTCTCATTTCATACATGAATTTAAAAAAATCATTTTGTGTATTTATTAATTAAATAAGCTTTTCAAGTTTCATGTTTGTAATGCAATGTTGTTTATATTTACAAACGCTTTGTGAATGTGGTTATAGCTGACAAAGACAAATGGCTTCCTGTTTTTTGTGACGTTGTAGTTTCACATGCATATAATCTCTTCTTACCAAGTGATTTCTAGGTGAAATAATTGCAAAGGGCAAGTCAGTAGGAAAGCAGGTTTTTCTCTCTTGCATTCAACAAGAAGAGGTGCCATTTCGGGGTCAATATGAGTTGATGAGTAAAATGGATGTTTAAAAGAAAGGCGATGAGCTCTTGAGAATTTTGTCGAATCATTCAACAGTCCACTCTCACAGATTCACTCATCGAGTGAAAGTTATTCTTGACGATTCTCAAGATTTTGATGAAAAATTCAAAATTTGTATCTACCCATATTCTCAGTTTTTTTAAAGATTAAGTTCATCATATCATTAAGAGATTATTCAATAGACGATAAGTTTTTCAATTTGAATTGTGCTAGATAGCAAATTGCGAATATACTTCAAGAGGGTTTAGAAATTGCAAATCAGAATGCGAACTAGTTTTTTACTTGTGAGTTCCATTTTGTTCCTCGAGTTCATAGTTTTAATAAGCCATTCAAATTCTGGTGTTGAGGCGATTCCGATTCCAATCTCAACGGCATTTGCCATCCTAACAGCTATTGTGAAGCTCAAAGTGATCTTGGTCAAGATGTTCCTCGGACTCCAACACATGGGTAAATTGAGCCTTTGAGTTTTATGATAAAATGCAATAATTTCTAGTTAGTTTTAAATAATTACACTTCCCCTCAAGCTTTTCATTATTTGCAATTTTGAAATTACAGGTTTTATTAGATATAAAAGGTCACTTGATGATCAGGATGAAATTAGAGAATCGTGGAGTGAACTTCAAAAGGCGGCTGAGAGGAACATTAGCTTTGATTTGGAAAGCTGCAACCTTGCAGTCAAGTTCAATAAAAGCGAAACGCCAATGTGGACCAAAATTATTGAATTAGAGCTAAAAAAGTAAATATACAAGAACATCATTTAATTGAAATTCAACTAATGTTCAATATAAAAAATGGTGTAATTTTTAAATAATGCAATGAATTGATTGTAGAGAAAACGACACGGAAAATTATTCGAGGCATGTGAGCTCATTAATTGGATCCATGACAGGAGATTTAAGAGCTTGTCAACTACTCAAAAAAGAAGTAATGGGAGTTGGGGAAGAATAAGTATTCAATTTATCAGTATATATTAGAGTTAAATACACAAACATGCATTATTTACATTTATAATACTTTTTACCATTATTTGTTAGTTTTGTACTATACATTATTCATATATTGCAAATATTTGTTCGCTTTAATTGAAAAAATGTTCTACATACAAGCTACAACAGCTACTATACTTAAATGATCCTGTGATAAATAAGTACACACATCGAAAAAATGCCATTTAGCTTATAATTTTAAACAAACTTGATTTCAAATTGTGAATAAATTTTAATTGTGCTAGATCTGCAAAACTTGAATCACACAACCCATACATTGATGGCAATTCATATTAATGTAAATACAATTTCTCCCTAAATAAATGATCTTGAAATCTCATTTAACCTGAACCGTGTTATTTTTATCATAATAGACATCATCATAATTGACCCGAACATCGATTGGACTATAGAAGAACACCACAGAATACGGGAAAAATTCATATGTAAATGATATTGATCTACATTGTAATGCATTACATGCATACTTCCCCAAGTATTTAAGAGTAAAGAGTTGGTACTGGCAAACTGGCATAATATTATATGTGGCGAATAAAAACACAAAGAAAGATCAAAGAAAATGCATTAGAATTGTGAAGGAGAGATGCCCTGACTAATTTGTTCACCCTTTCGTTCACAATTCAAAAAACGTTGAATTTCTAAGTAGTTGGTCTTTTACTTCATTGTTGGTAGCATAATTGAATGATCTCTATTGAGAGATTCCTATTGGAAAGAGAATGGATGTGCAAATGTAAGTAAAGTAGCTAAAGTAGAAAACGTGGGCGATTTGAGGAGAGAGAGCTTCACCTTCTGTTTACAAGCTAGAAAAGAACTCCACTTATTTTTATATCATCGTAAGTATTATGAATTCAAATTATAGGCCTTTTTCGAAAAGCCCAATTAATCATCTTAATGAATCTTTCTACCCGAGCGAGCAAAAGTGAAAAGCATTTATGAAATATTAGCTAAAGAGAGTCTTGGCACTTCTCCTGGGCGTAAAGAATCATTAGACCCCAGATGATCCTTCGTTTTGCTCTACTTTTCCCTCAAAGAGCAACCCCTTTTGTTTCAACTGTACCGTGTGTAGTGTACACGTACAAGAGTGTGTATTTCTTGATTGTTGAACTTGGGATTAGGTTTTGAGGGTGGCTTCATTGTTCTCTCCACTACTTCTTCGCTGATTTGAAACCAGAAGTTCAGTCTTGCAAAAGTCGTCCGACAGCTCATCTTGGCTAAAAGACTCAACCTCAGTCTCTCACTGAGGTATAGGAGTTAATAGGTTAAACTCTTCCTCCTCGGAACCCGGGTTCCTCAATTAGTCATGAAGGTCTCGTCCTTCTTGTGCTTGGGGACTTTGGTCTTCCTCTCGGTTCTTCATCTCTCTTCCAGTACCATGTTGCTTACGTCGATGCTCATGGCTCTCAAAAGTGGGATGTTGATCGGGAAAATGTCAATCGGTGGACTTCTCATGATGCTCCTCTCAGGTGAGTAAATAATACTTTTTAAATAGTTAGATAATATTTGGATTAACCTTTAACGTGGTTAATAAAATTCGTGTTTTATTTGAATATTGAAGGTGGGAATTTGGGGAAAAGATCCATTGGGCCGATAACAGGGTCAAGCACAAGCAGAAGACATGCAAGGAGCGTTTCACAAAAAAAGAAACTTGGACGGCAATCTGATGAGGAAAAAGATGCGACGAAAGTTGCCAGCGAGAAGCTTTTCACTCAACAGCTCAATGTTCTGGACCCAATCAATTGTCTTCCTAAAGTGCTATGTGGGCTCAACACCAAGGCTGCTCCTCCGTCTGGGAAAACGTCGTTCCTCAATGATTACCAGTATTTGATGAAGACAATATTTTCGTAAGCATTTGCATATTTCTTCTTCGCATCTTCTTATGTGAATTTGACAAGTAGGATTTTAGGAAAAGATTTTAATTCAAAGAACCTGTAATTGTGTCAAGAGTCCTTCCAATGCAAAACTAGTTTTTTTGCCAACTGTTTGGATACGCAGAATCAACGTCTTTGGTTGTGTTTAATAAATATTTTGCATTCTAAGCCTTTTGATATAATATTTATACAGATTTTGTATACTACAGCATCATCCACAGTTGATTTATTTTATAGGCCAGTGTTTACATCATTTTTTATATTTTATTGATTTCTGATTATCTACAACATTAACCTAGTCTAATTTAATAAAATATTTTAAAATCATTACGTGTTTTATACCTACTAAAAACATGGGCAAAGAGATCCATTTCTTTTCTTTATATTATAGTTTATTTACTTCTTGATCATAAATGAGATTATTTAAGCGAACTAAATACTTGGTCTAATGTATGAATATTTGGGAACATTATAGTCGAGACGACGATGATGAAGTTGATGATGAAGACGATGATGATGACAAAACAAAGAAATCCAGCAAAGTGTCTAGTAAGAAAAAGAAAGATGACAGAGAAGATGATGAAAATGAGGATCAGAATGATGATTCAGACTCAGACGAAGATGATCCTGAAATCGTTCCTAAAAACGACAAGGAATTTTCCATGATGGCTGCTAAAGAAAAAGAAAAGTTTGACGAGTTACTCGAAGACGAAATGGTTGATGACAATCCGGAAGATCTCAAATTCATCTTGATGGACATGAAGAAAAGACATCCAGGGATGGCCAATTTTGAAAGTTCTCCTGATAGGCCCCAATCATTATGGGGAACTATTGGAGGAATGATAAAGCCCCAATCTTCAGGAGACATTGACGATGAGTTTAAAAAAGATCCTTTCTTTGCTGACCTTCCTTATAAGAAGAGAGAATTAGTTCTTCCTGCCAGAGTTCAAAGCCCAGTTCCAGATGTTATCAAGAGCCGAAGGAAAAGACGAGTCTATTTGAGTAGAAAGAAAAGGGAGCTAACTGAAGTAATTTAATTTATATAGTAAATAATTGCAACAATTATAAATTTATATTGAATGACATGAGGTCTAATTAGCAAACTGTTAATTTAAGACAAACAACGTTGTTGAACGGATGCTCATTGGTGAGGAAGTGGGGCAAATGTTGAGAAGCCCAAGGCAATGTAGAGCTCTGTTCCGTCAATGTCCTTTCCAGTTTGATGAAATCATAACAATGATTGGAAATTTAAGGAAAGTAATTGGAGGCCAAGAAGTCACTTCTGGAGCTGATCAAATTTACAACTTGGTGCGAATATAAGAAATTATTCTATTTTGTATTTGTTAGCTAATCATCAACGATAAAATGGATAGTTTTCTAATTTCGTTTAATAATGTAAGAAATGAGTGAAATCATTTGACTTTCATATTTTAATATAATGAGCTGATGGCAAAATCATCAATTCTTAATTAATATTCCATACTAATATTTATTGTTTAATAAATGTGTATATTATATGGGAAGACTATACTGAATTTAGCTAAATAAATAATGGATTCTTTTAATTTATTTTTAGAATAAATTAATAATGGAATTTTAAATTTTGATTGCACTATATTATGTTTTATTAGAAAGTGAAACCTGATAAAAACCAAGTAGTTGGAAACAAAGCTGGCGGATCCAAAAACGTGATCAATATTCAAACGAAGGGGCAACAAATGCAAAACGGGGTAACAAAGATCAGCCACCAACTTGGGGATGGTGGACGAGTAGAAATTCTTCTCAAACTTAATGGGAAAAACGTGAGTTCTATACTTAAATTCCTATTATATAGTCATACACTAATGTTAATGATGAGTAATTTAATTTCGCACACCTTGAAGTATTCTACTACTTTCGAAACGCCCCCAAACACGCATATTTTCATTTTCTTTTTTATTACAGACTGGAACAATCTTTACTTCGCCTCAAATGCGCCCAACTCCTGAGCAAATATTGAAGTTTATGAATGTTCCTGCTACAAACGAAACAGTTGACAATTTGAACGCCACTTTATTTGCAATTGAAAAGTTCAACGAACTTCAAAATCAAAAAACCGTTACAACATTCGAAGAGGATGAACCTGAAGATTTCGTCCCAGTTGTTACTGACATCTTCAAAGAAACTGATCTCAGCGTTCCAAAATATTTCCCAACACCCAAACAAAATAAAACTAAAGTAAAATACAAGGTGTCAAAGGGAAAGCCAAAAGATAAAACGAAGCCACTCACTCCTACTTTATCTCCAAATCCTGAAATGGACGCTATACTCAAAGGAATGAAAGAAGTGGACGAGTCAGCAGAATCAGAAGAAGACGATGAGGATGACGAGAAAGCCTACAGGTTAGCTCAGAACTTTTCTCCTTATGGTCCGAATATGCGAAATCCCGGAAGTCAATTACCCAGAGATCCCCATTCCCCGTTGAATTCAAATAGCGGATATGGAAATTATGGAGGCGGCGGATTTGGCGGCGGATCCTTCCCATCACCTGAAGGAACCACGAAACCTTCTTTCCTCGCTTCTCTCATTCCGCTCAGATTCAGGACTCAACAGCAAAATCAGCAAGCAGGACCAGGCGGAGGTTCTCCATTCAATCGTCCTTTGTCAATCGGCCCTTACGGAACGAAGAATCAAGGAAGTTATGGAGCCAATTCGAATGATAATAGCTTTGGAAATCCAAATTTAAGACAACCACCAGAACGTCAATCACCCTACTATACACCTTATAGTTATTACGGTCAAGACTCTCAAAATAAAGATTCGAAAAAAAAAGGAACTGGAGTGAAAGCCACGACTGTAAAGGCTGTTAAAGCCACCACCGTCAAGGCTATTAAGGCAAAGACAACGAAATCTCCTATAACACATACGCATAAAGGAAAAGGCCGAATTCAAACACTTAAGAAATACTCGATCGCTCGTGGAAGGCCAAAGTCAAAGAAAGGAAACAAAGGGAGAAAAGGAAGCACTAAAAGTAAATCTTCAAATAGAAGAAGGCAACCAAAAGCAAATTCAAGCCCATTAAAGACAATTGATTTAAATTCGACTTCAACTCAGATTCCTCCAACGACACAAATGGATAAGAATGAGGCCTTAGTAATTGTACCTGGATTAGCATGAGTAATCTGCTCAATTAAAATGTCACGACACTCGTAGCATAGATATTTAAGACACAATTATACATACTCCAATTATAATACATCATATTGGTATAAAAAAATCATTCTCATTAATTAAGTTTACAAATTAAGAATGCAAATTCATTTTTAAACGTTAAGAATTACGTTATATTATGTTTTTATAGATATTATTTTTATATATTTAGTTTATTATTTTGTTATTAATTATGTTATTGTTTCATATTATTATTTTGTGTTACCTTTTTTGTTAAACATTATGATGAACATGAATATTATATTTTAATCGGAGCAGTTTTGAATAAAAACTTATAGACGGTGACGATATACTGTATGATGCGTTTCAACAAGCAATACATTATTTAAAAAGAATAAACTTTCAAGCTCAAACTACATTTTAATTTATTCATTTACTAATTTCATTTTTACGATTCAATACATTTTTCAATTATGTAGATGTATGCTCAAATCATAAATTGTAAATTGTAATTCAATCGTGGTTGATCAGAACGACGTTTCCAGTTCGAACTGCTTCTTCGCAAGCCAAAGCTGTACGACAAACTGCCAATGTTTGCTTTGCTTCAACTTCCATTGATTCTTTCCCTAAAATTATTAATATTAATAAACACTTATTTTATTTATTTGTTACAACGAAGTAATTTTGGTATTATTTATGCCACAAAGTTGGATTGCAAATACCTTGAACTACGTTGATGAAATGATCTAATTCTCTTTTATACGCATCCTCATACCGAGAAGCAAAAGAGAACCACATGGGAGCCTGTTGAACATTTTCAGCCCCTGAGGTGGTTACTCCCAATGAACTCTGATTTCCACAAGACAACATTCCTCCAGGCCCAAATACCTTTATGAGAAAACAATAAATTGATAATCTAATGAGATGAATAACACTATTTACAATTTAGCATATAAATATTCAATCAATTAAATAACATTATCAAACTTCAGAAGGTAGGTAAACATTGTTAGGAAAGATGTTTTAAATAAATTAAGCGTGTACCTCAAGTCGTTGATCGTATCCATAAACTGCATGTCTGCTCAAGTCAATCAATGCCATTGCCCCAGAAGGGAAAGTCAAGTGGATTGCAACGGTGTCAAAGTCAGAAATGGCTCTGATCGCTTCTCTATGAGCGGTTGCGGAAGCAAAGACCTTACAGGGAAACTCTCCCAAAACCCAGCATACCAAATCTGGAATAAAATTGTTCCTACACTGTAATTTCTTCAACAGACCAAATTTGATTCACTAGGTTAATGTTAGCTTCATATTTTCTTTTCCTCACCAATGTCGTGAACGGCACAATCATGAAATATTCCATCTATAGGTCAGCAAAACAAAATTTGTAATAAACTCAAATGATCCTTGCTACACAAATTACATAAAACTAAACGTTTCCTTATATAAGCTATTTTTAATGATTAATGTGAATAGGTATGCATAAAACTGTTATGTGGGCAGTTAATTTTTATAAATATATTACTTGAAATTTTCAAATAGTCGATTGACGGAAGCGGAGAGTCTCGACTGCATGTCTTGATCATATGGACTGAGCCGATTTCCCCATTTTGAACTCTCGTTTTCACATTCAAAAACGAAGGATCAAAGCGGCTGAAAGGATTCAGAAGCCAATTAAAAAAATATGTCTGGACATTTGATTGAACTTTTGATTAATAATAGGACGATTGTAAGATTTGAAAGGAAACCGATTGAATGCGCAAAGTAGTGGAAGTCCCAAGTGAGAGGCAGTTTCATAACATTTTTCGACTTCTCTAATGTCGTTGGCAATCGGTTTCTCACAAAATACTGCTTTGCCATTTTGTAAAGCTTCAACGACCAGAGCCTGATGGCTCTGCGTTGGAGTTGCGATCAAAACAGCATCGATTCTAATAAATTAATTAGCCTGTCAATTCTCACCATGAAGCGTTATTATGACACTCACGAACTTTTAATGAGCAATTAAACCAAAGGAATCTTTGCATGAACGATACCTAGGATCAGTGAAGACCTTTGAGCGCTGTGAAGGCTCAATAAATGGAATGTGTGAAAGTCCAAGAGCCTGTTGAAATTGAAGACTTCTTGAGCTGCGTTCCTCAACAATGTAAAGAATCTCCACTCGAGGGTTTTGAATTAAATTTCGCAAATGTATAGTTCCTTAATAATAAATGAAAGGCTCATTTAAAATTAACAAAAATAAATTTCTAATTTTTTAAAATTCTTTTCGATAAAAAGTTCACCTGCACGCCCCAAACCAAAGAGTGCAAACCGGACTTTTACCAACGTTCCTTCAGGATTAAAGAATTTCATGAATTTCTGGTATTTGTAGTCTTCTTGAGGTGCGTCTGCCATTTTTACTTATCGTTAGTACTCTTTCAATTGACTGGATTGAATTGATTAGGGGGAAAAGACGGAGTTTCACTGGAACTTCCTTTAAGTACTGAAATACAATTACATAAAAGCCCGACATCTGATATGACAAATATGAAAAAGTTATTAAATTCGTCTTTCTCAAGGACTACAATAAACTCAGTACAATGAGTTTCACATTCTTCAGGGCCGATCAAATTAGCGAAAATCGGAAACCTGGGTCTTATTCACCCAATATCAAATGTGTATGAAAACACACATTGTTGTTTAATCAGTAATTAGATTTATGGCATTGTATTGACCAACCACAACGCAATTCCTTTCGTTTCGTCTTGCCATTTCACATTTCTTATATAATGTCTCTCAACCAAATAATATTTGTCCAGCAGAAGCAATAATGCAAATACTAGCAATATCCATAAAGCTCGTCTTTCATAATCCTTCGACCGTGACTTTACTTCGTATTCCCGAGTCTTTCTTCAAGAAAAATCATTTTTTAGGTGGATGAGTTATTTGAATGAAGACGAGAGCGAGCTTTCTATTCAAATTCGCAACTTCAAAGATCTTCGTTTTAACCTAATTCTTCTGATCCTAGTGAAATTGAGTCTTTCCTTTGACGTGTCTCTACTTTATCAAAAGAACAACTTTCGTCATTCTCAGTCAGTGTCTACGTGCTCACGGCGTCTATTATACTTAGTTTCATCTTAAATGGTAAATATAAGTAGGAATGATGAGTGGGATCTCTTTCGCTCATTTCAGCGCTATTTGGTATTTCTCCATGAGCAATGAAGGAAGAAAGGCTTCTTTTGGCATCATATTCCAAGTATTTGACATTTTCTCTCACATTTGGATTCGATTGCTACAGATGATGATACAGATGAAGATCATTACTAAAGTGTCTGGTTCATATAGGCTATAACTATACAAAAGTACTTTGTACAAAGTATATTTTAACGTTTATTTTATCATATTGCATATTTTTGGCTATGCCCATGTCCATATCGTGATTTGTATAGTGTTATATGTCAAATTAGTCATTCTAAAAGACAAAGATAGAAATCGAGGTCAAAATTCACAACAATACATATACTTCGTCTTCGCCCTTCACCTAACACCATGGCATGGCAAGGTGTCATTTTAATAGATGATGCTAATGTAAAGTGCCATTCATATACAACAAGTGTAAATAGACGAACCAAAAAATTCCTGTCTATTGTTCATATTTATAATTAACAATAAATATTAAATACAAACGTACATCGTACATCCAGGATATACTTGCCATGTCTAATTTTCAAGTGTGTGAAATTGGTGATAGAATTTCACTTTCTACATTGTCAATTGATTTTTCTTTTTGAAAGAACAAAACTTGGATAGGTAAGTTACTTTCGATAGTTTATCCTCATCCTCACTAGTTGAAATTGAAAGCAAGAGTCATATTTATAAGGAATTCAATGTTAATACATCGACAATAATGGAAAGCTTAACCTTGCCAAATGTTGGGTTTAAGAATATCAAAAAGGAAAGATGAACATGAGGATGTATTAAAAATTAAGAGAACAATTAAAATAATTTATAACCAGACCTACCTAAACGATAACCTCAACCAAGAATATTAAGGAACCTTAACCTAGAGTTGAAGGATTGTGATCGTACAAGTGATGATGGCTTGAGGTATGAACGGTATGAATGATAGAATACTGGTTTTGTAGAAATCGATTTCCACATGAGCCTATCCCATCTGTTAGGAAATCTTAAGTTCAAAATATGCATTCGTTACATCTTTCTTAACCTTTGAAGGATTTTGTTCGTACGAGTATTAATGCATAGAATTAAAATGTATGTCTGAAAAATTTATAATCTGTTTATATATAGATATTGTAAGAATTATGCAAAAAAGGAGTTTATCTTGAATAATTCAAAGAGTTAAAAATATTGAAACTATTAAACTAATACAGTCATTGAATTTTCACTTATAATTTAGATGTTCTTTTGTTGTAGCCTAAATTAATTAATTTTTACTAGAGCGGAAATAACATTACAGAAAACCTTTGCGTTTTCACTTCCAACGATTCCAAGTAATATGTAGAATCGTGACAGTGAGAGAAGACATCCTCATTTTCCTTATGTGTAACAAATTACTGTTATGCAAAAAGTCAAAACGATGGGAAAATAAAAGTTATTCAATTATAAGGATATTGCTTGTTTTTTTTTTTAGTAAAGAGGCTGTTTGAAACCTTTGCTATGTCCATTTGATTTAATTTGCCCTAATTAGCAACAAAGAAAATGTAAGCTAGCAAATTAAAGCAAGGTGTTTGAATTTTAAATATTATGCGCATAATATGCTTATTGCAGTACCTTACAATCACATTCATAATACATTTTATTCATTACGATCTAATAAAAGTCAACGATGTGCAAAGGCTAAGGTGTGTTTACATTCATCTCTACATGGGTATATGCATGTTATTCATAACGCAATGACCGTTTAAAAGAAAGGACAAATGGATACAAACAGAAAGATGATGCAAAAGTGTTGTGCAAAGGATACACCTACTAAAGAAGAGACAATATTATATAAGAGTCTTATTAGAATTCAACCATAGTCCACTCGTCTTTTCTCCTCTCCAATGGCAAGTTTGGAACTTCGTTCATAACTATTCGATTTTCGGAGTATAATTCATATTTTCACGTTAAAATGCGTGTCTATCCACTTGTGTTTTTAACTTTTGGTGTGGTTTTAATTGGATTAGTCTCAAAAGTGCCGGAAACAGAAGCCCTGTATCCTTATGTAATCAAAGGCTTTGTGACCGACGTCCGCCATAAGCCGCTCTTGCTCATCGGCGGTTGGGCTCTCAAAAAAGCAATTTTGTTGAAACTCCTCAAAATTAAATGGAAGCTGAAGAAAAAGTTCCTCTTTAAAAAAGTCGTGAAGAAAGTTCTCCTTAAGCTCTTCTTAGGTAAGTTAGAATTGATAAATACATTTAAAAATATTCCTAATATTACAATAATTAATGTATCAAAGCTCTCACTAACTGAGTCCTATATACATATGAAGGAAAACCTCATGCACATATCTATCATCATCATGGCATTGGGATTGTTTTAGGAAGAAAAAAGAGATCGCTTGATAATGAAGAGTATTACTTACCGCCTGAGCCGAAGGACAATGAGATTTCGGGCTACTTTAGCATGACAAGCGAGCTCGACGGAAATGCCTGTCTTCCAAAGGGGATCTGTGAGGTCTTGGCTCGTGGAAACAGAACCCAGATGAATCAATTTGAGACCATCGTCCACGAATACTTTGACGGGTATTTAAACAAATTGCTTTTCTTTCATTTCAAAATTGACTAAATCGGGGCATTTTCAATCTAGCCACGACGGGAGTCATCAATTGACGCCAGGGACTCCGGAATACATCTACGACTATGCGGCGTACATTGGGAAGAGCACGCGGAGCCAGAGGGAATGTGCTAGGATCTTCAGTCAGTGTTCGGAAACGACGAATTCCCTCAATAAATTCATGGACATGACCTTTGTCTCTGATATGTGCGAAGGGCCGAATCTGAATAATGGCTACATCAGCTTCAACGATCCGGAGAATGAGAGCGAACTGCCCGGGTTCTCCCATCACTCAGGGCAGCAAACTCAAGAGAGCTTTAACCAACCTCAACATTTCCTCCCTCTTCAAACCAACGTCAATCCGAGGCCCAGTTACCCAACAGAGCAAAGAAGGCCGGGAAAAAGTACAATCAGATTCGAATAAACTTAACTATTAATTGTTACCTTTATTTTAAATCTTCAATATTATGATTATCTTGTAAAGTTAAATATTTTATGCCTTTTAATTTGTAAACATCTAATTTTTTGTTTAAAAATAAAAAATAACTTCTAGTCTATTTATTGTGTTTTTCTCTATTATTTGATGTTTAATTTACACTTAATGTTTGATATGCTTTAATTTTTGGTTTAGAAAACGTACAATTAATGTCAAAAACACATTTAATCTATTAGTTAGATAGAGAAAAAATGTTTTAGGAATTTTTTCTACATGACTTGGTTTGTCCCACTTTTCTTACGCACAAAATATAATATCCGTTAGTTCCACGTCATTGACGCCATTCCCAATAAATTAAAGAGGAACAATTAGCAAAGGGAAGACAATGCAAGTGAAAGTGAAACTGCATGTAAGAACAGTTATTATATGACGTATAGAGCCATTCATATTTAATGTGTCTACTTCCGTTTATTATGATATTACATTTAAAATATAATCTAGCAGACTTCATTCGTCACAAACACGCGTCTCTGCATACTTATTAACAGAACTGTTCTTAACAAATGGAAAATTTAGATGAGCCATAGCCCTGTAAAGCCGTCTCTAATGTCTTCCAAATCATTTAAACTTTAATGAGGGGAGAGGTGCCGTTGAAATCCGCCTACGCCGATGACACACAGAAACACGGTCTTTTGTAAAGGAAATTCTTTGTAAGGAATAGAGAGGGAAAGTATTTAAAAGGAGAGTGACCTCCTGAGCCCCTTACCCACATTTACCCGAGCTATTCCGACCAGTAGGCAACTCAAATCTCTCCAAAACATTTCCATCATGAAAAACTGGCAGTTTCTTTCAATTTTTGTTCTTTATTCCATTTTACAAGTGTCATCATCTCAGAGCGAGTCTAGAGAGTCAAGAGGGCTTTTAGAAATGTTCCAAAGTTATTTGAAACCGGCGTTGTCTTCCTTACTTAAAGGATCTCCGGGTCAAAATGAGAATCAAAGAATTACGATAGGTCCAGTGAGTAGTGCACAGAACAACAATCAACTTTATGGGAATGTTCAAACTAGTTATTATCCCAGTGACTTTGATCAGAACCAATATCAAAATAATGCAGACTCCCAGTATTTTCAAGCACAAAATCTGAATCCTCAATATGTCCAGCCAAGTTCTCAGTTCAACCAACAGTTATATCAGCAACAGCAGCAACAACAGCTCCTACAACAGCAACAGCAAGGACTTTTTCCTGTACAACACCAACAGCAGCAACAACAGCAAGGAGTTGGAGGAGCCGGTGGCATTATAAGTAATTTAATTGGAAATGCTCTTCAAAGTCAAAATCAAATCTCAAATACAAATACCAATAATGCTGGGATTTTAACTGCTCTTGGAATTGGCGAAGATATTGCATCTTTGGCCAGTCTATTGAATTTTAATACAGTTGAGTCTATGATTTCAAGAGTTAATAAATTTGACTCACTTAAATGCATTCCAAGAATGATGTGTCAAATGATTGCTAAAAGGCAATCGGAATCAGAATCATCTACGACTACAACTACTACAAGAAAACCAAAAAGTCTTCACGTGAAGAAATCCAGATTCGAAGGACTAAGAACTTTGAAAGTTCAAGGACTAGATACTGCTTTAGAGCAGTTTGTGAAGTAATTTTAAATAAACACTTTTAATTATAGAGTATAAACACTAGTTTTTAAATAAACTTGTGTAACACTTAAATTCCTAAAGGTCATTAACTTATTTAATGCATTTTATATCTTTTTTATAGGTTCTTAGATTTGATGCAATTGAAAGATTGGTCACTCTACCCTTATTTGCAAGGAGCATACCATGGTGCTCAAGTAAAACGGTCGGATGATTGCGCAACAAAGTTTTCAACATGCCCCTTCTCCGACGACCAACTCGTATATTATTTTAATAACTACAATGGAGGTTTTTTCCAGTCTTTCAGATCCAATTTGGACGACGGACACAATTCGAGAAATTCTCAAAAGTTAATTAATGGTTATAAATTAAAGGAAAAAGAATAGCGTAATAAAGGAAAGTCGTTGTTATAAGTTAAGATACAAATTGTTTTTGAATTCTCTCTTGTTATCGTTATTTTTTATAGTTTTATAGAATTGACAAATCGTACTTATACTTTAATATTTGCTTTATTGTCATTAAATGATTTAAGAATCAAGACACTCTTGACTTCTTTGTGATATTGTCTATTTATATCATTGTTTTCGTTTTGATGTTCAAATTTTGAATAAATTTTTTATTGTTAACTTAATGTTAGAATTGAGAAAATAATTTTTATAAAATTCATAACTCATTAAATTACCAATCATAAGAAAATCTATGAAAAGTAATTTGTAATTCGTAAACAAATTATATTAAATGTATTCAAAGTATTGTTAATTATGCTCACATTATTCATTCTAATGCATACTCAAAGTTAACCTTTATTGTTCATCACGAGTCAAACATGTGCATTCTAGGTTGTCTGAAAAATGTAATCTGAAATTAAAGTTTTTAAATTTCTATTATCCAGTTCGTTTTGAATGCAAGAATTAA
>VJMY01000490.1:0-57154 GCA_009869795.1 Neelides sp. FZ-2019 | reverse complement strand
AAACACAAATATAATGTCGTTTAAAATATAACTATAGTGCCATCATATAAGCTTTAAGCTTACCTACTTACTTAACGGAATGAACTTTCTAAAAATTAAATCACCTTTAATTTATTAAATGTCTTAGAAGGTAAAAAAAAAGCTGAAAAGTTCCTTTACAATTGATTTGAAATATCTAAATTATTCGAAATCAATTTCCTATTCACGATTGTTTGTGACTGTAAGAAAACGTCAATTCTATTATCTAAAATAACTAGTTGTTGTAAAATATATTATACATAATAATATAAAAGTTACACATTGATATGGAAAAACAAATAAAGTAGGAAAATAATATATACCTATATATTTAAATTAATCAAAAGTTCAGTGTTTATATTCTCTCCCTAAATTAATCTCATTTGCTCTCAAAATGTAATAAATAAATAAGTATGAATAGTATTTACTTATTTATCGGAATGTGAGGGTGCAAAACTTGTTCAATCTTTGAGTTTTCTTTCATTTTTAAAGTAATTAAAATTGGATTTGGTAATATCAAATATTGCCTATGCTGAAAGTCTTATTTTATTGAGATATTTTTGATAAATTGCACTGGAGTTGTAAATGGATTATCAAAAATCAGGTTTACGAATAATTTAGATCCTACATTTTAACCATTGTCGAGTTACTATTACTATTTTAGATAGTTAGCTAACTAATCTATAATCTATTTTACAGTTCTTGGAATGTGTAGAATGATGTTAAGTAGTTAATTTACAAGGACAAATGAATAATATACATTTTGTTCATTTAAATTTGTAAGTTTCAATGCTAATTTTTAAAAATATCGTTGAAAATTTCTTAATACGAGCTTGTTTTGTTTAAGTTTAGATTATATATACAAATAAGTACATGAAGATTTATTAAAGTCTGAACGCAAGGACCAGATACTTTTGAAAGCTATTCTTCAAATGATAAAAAACAGATTAATATCAAGAAAATCTATTATGTAAGTAAGCAATTTAAAAATCCCCAAGAGAAAAAGTAGAAGATTAAAAATACACAAAACCACTAAAATGTAATAAGGTTTTCTTTAAAAATAAATAAAGTTAAAATGACTTTTCAATGACCTTGACATGACATTAGAATAGTTAGATTTAAAAAAATAAAAATCAATTAAAATAAAATAAAATCGGGTCATTTTTGCGTTATATAAAATATTTGAAAAGTAATTATTTTGAGTCAAATAGAGAAGGAAATTCAAGTTTAAAATTCATATAATTGGAAATAAAAGTAAAAATACAGGTTAATATATAATGTTAGGTATAATGATTTAATGGAAAAACTTTAAGTTCAAAATTGCACCAAAGATTAAAAAACTCTTGATAGTGTTGACTATACGAGTCAATTGTTAGGTTAAATCCTAAATACAAATATTTGGCATCAAGAATGGTCACAGAGATAAAAGACCGCGAAAGACTCTTTATAAGAAGATCTTGAACACGGCACAAAGCAAGAGGATTTGAGAAGGATTGTGGGAGATCCCTGAGCACTCGAGCGAATCTTTAGGATATTCCTCAACCTCGTAGCTCGACGTCACTCCGTTGCAGTCCTGCAACCAAACACAAATATTCAAAATACTCCTTTAACAGTAAAGAAAAATAGTGAAAAATGTAATTGTAATTAATTGAATACTTTACATACTTTACAAAGGTCTTCACAAGGAGGGCATTTAATTCCTCCTTTGTGTAGCCAGTTATTAGATAGCAATTGAATTCGGATCTCTTGACCAGGATATGCACACGTAAAATTTCGATTCGCAACCTAGTGAATTAATAAGTATAAATATTTGTATACATCCTTATATAAAAATGAGTTTTCTTGTATAAAGAGAAAACTGAACAATTTAATTATAATTTAAAAATAAAAATGCATTTATAACTTACAACAACATTTAAAAGACCATCTTCACAATGATATTTATAACAACCAGATCCTTGAAATATTAAAATTGATTAGTTAAATAGTTCCATGTAATATTATGCGACTTAATACAAAAGGGGATAAATTTACTGTCGCACAAAAACAAATTTAATCGTGCACAAAAAAGAATTTATTGGTGCACAAAAGAACTTTTGCTATAAAAAGAATTATTGGTGCACAAAAATTACTTATTTTTTGCACAAAGAAGAATGATTAGAGTTTTTTTGTTTTATTTTATTTCTATAAAGGATTACGTTTTATACATATTATTTTTATGTTTTATGAAGTGATTATTCTTATTATAAATGCTTTAGTTCCAGAATGCATATTTGATATATCAAAATTGTTTAATTAAATATTTTAACGCCACCCTCATATATTCGGATATCGCTGTTATATTCAAATCCTCAATTCTAGAGTATATACCTAACAACTCCTATATGTAAATTCTTAAAATATATTTCCAAAAACTGAATTTATTCTCTTATATTTACACAAAATAATCGTAATTAAAGTAGATACTCTCTTGTATCATCACTTTTAACTTAATTTTCGGCTATTCCTTCATTAAATTCTGTAATTACAGATTCAAGTATTGCTAAAATTTGATTTTTAATATTTCAATTTTTAATTTAAAATGACAGTGTAATTATTTTAGTGTCATTCTTAAATAGTATCATTCATAATGAGATGAGATAAAGACTCTAAAAACTTACAAATTAACCTTTAGACCATATAATATGTACATTGGGGACCCGAACATTTTAGGTGTAAAATCGAGGATTTGAATATACAACATTTTAACAACAATATCTGAATACTATCATGACATTAAACTCTAATTAAATAATCTCTATATAATCAAAGATACATTTTAGCACTAAAGCATTTATAATCAGAATAATTACTTCATAAAATATTATAAAAATGCATATAAAACTTAATCCTTTACAGAAATAGCATAAAACAACATAAAATTCTACTAATTCCTTTTTGTGCAAAAAGTATTTAATTTTTGTACACCAATAAATCATTTTAAAGCAAAAGTTTTTTGTGCGACAATAATTTGTTTTTTGTTTATATATAAATTTCTTTTGTGTGACATTAAATTCATGCCATTCAAAAGTATAAAAACGAAAAACTTAATATATTTAATAGTTTTACCCCAATGCTGCCAGTGTCGTTTTTGATGACACGAACGTTCTTCCCACATATCCTTAGTGTGATAAAAACACTTTGATCCTTGTCCGTACTCTTCAAGGGCAAAGTTTTTATCCGTTTCTAATAAATAAATAGGACAAATGAGTCGAATCTGATTTTTAAAAAATAATTGGAAAGTCGACGATCGTTTTTCCTACCTGGATTATTCTCTTCGTATAAGCAATGAGACCCTCTAATGATTACGCTATTTGATCTCCAAGTGAACTCTTGAACATAAGGACAAAAGTCTGCCAGAGTCACAGAGCCTCCGTAGTAAGACACATTTTCACTCGGAATATTCGGAAGCCACTCAAAGTTCTGAAATCGAGAGGAAAATGAGAGAGAAGCAAAAGAAGAAAATTCATGCACATTCCTCAGCATCGTATTTATACACATGTACTAATATACTATATAGATCATGTAGTGTATTAATAAATTCATCGCGAGTATGTATATACCTGGTATTCAGGTGGCAACGGAGCTGAGTATTTGACGAGATTACAAAGGGCCACGGAACTATGATCATTCGTACACTGTGTTTCCAAAGGCTCAGCCTTCACTTTATTACAATACGGCAGCGTCTCGTCTCCTTTTCCCCTACAAAAGCCAGTAATGGAAGTAATGATTAGACTCGAGGTTTTTAGCCATTAAAAACTTAATCGATTCCTCCTACAAATGACTCAGGTCAAAAAAGTAATCTTGCGCTGAATTAGTAAAGTGTCTCTCATTTACATCCTGATGGGAAAGAAATGAAATGGCTCGCAGAGTCTTATAGGACTTGACACCACAACTAGAGTGTGGAAATAAAAGGGAGAAAAAACTCCAAATCTCTCGCAGGAAGGGAAAAAAGTGGTAAAAAGCAAACCTCAATTTCGCAGAGCTCATCCAATCCATACAAGATTTTTTAACGAAATCACATCCGAGTTTATATCCCCACTCAAGGTGTTGGGCCATTTCCTGATTAGCCTTATACCACCCGGTATCCTCCATGAGGGCGAGAGTGATCGAAGAGTAAACTGGATTTTGAGTATGAGTCCCAGTCATGGCTTCATTCTATAAATTACCCAAAACAAATCTCCATGAAGTTAATTCACTTTCTCATATAGTATTACCAATTCTTTACTACCAATTATACTAATTACTAAAGAAATTTCCCTTAATAAGTTAAAAGCAAGAATAGGAGTGAAAAATGTAATTGAATGGCATGATCCACCTCAAATATCCTTTTTTCCCAGTGAGTGAGAGCGGTTCCTTCTTCGCCTTGGTCTTCCAGCTCAGCTCCTTCGAGGTCCGGACAGTTAAAGTGCTTCCTAACTTCCTCTCGAACCCGCTTGGTCACGACGACTTGCATCGTCCGATTGATCGTCCCGTCCCTCACTTTCCAATCCGGCCGGCTCACCGTCTTGATCACATTTTCGCTCCATTGACGAGCTTGCATCCTGCCACAACCGCACATATTAACTCAACTTTTTACTTTTCCTCTTTCATGCTCAAAGCCCAAAGAAGTAACTATTACGTCTTCCCAATTCAAATAATTATTTTCACGACAGACTTTCCTTCTGAGGCCTCAATTAGCCCATGAAAGTGAGTCTCATCCACACTGCGGAGTGGCGAGATTATAAACGCTCAAATTACTCACTGCTCATTGAGAGGAGGTTTTCCCTTTGAGTCTCTCTTTGTCAACGGCGTTCCATCGTCGTCCCTGTAGAAGGCGTAGAGAGAGACGGAGAACCCGAGAGCGTGGAGAATCTCATGCTTTACTGTTGAAATGAGTGTGTCGAGCTCCTGGGGCTTCGTACTTATACTCTTCGGACATAAATTGGCATGTCCAGCGATTGGCCTGTCGAGTAAGCAAATACGCAGTTGATTTATGTGCCATTCGCTAGCACTCCACCTCTTCACTTGATTGATGGAATATGATGAAGAGGATAAAGAAGGAGCAATAAATCCGACGTTAGCAAACATTCGAAACTGTCTTTCTCACACATTCAAAATTATATGGGAAATCGATAGACGTGCAAATTCATGCAAGGAGATCTTCGCATGATAGTTTTCGGCTAATTACTCATGATAAGTGCTGTATGTGGTAATAAAGACTAGACTAATGTGAAAGGCAATTCCTTCACACGCATCTTATTGATATCATACATTTGAAAAGTGAAGGAACGTTAAACAATACCTGTCAAGAGCGGATTCTTGTTGGCAATGAGCTGCAATTAATAAGAATCATTAGTGTCATTAGTCTATTCAACAGCATTTTTGATTATTAAAGATCGAGATAATTATATAATAGGGATTAATAACATTAACAACATTATCACACACAGTTTCATATTAATGTATATATGTCAAAAAACTCGCATTCACAATTAATTTAATTAAAAGGAATTTACTTTTAAAGTTAAATATTTAAAAATAGAGATATTTAAATCAGACTGTGTGTGGTCAAAGTAAATATTTAGTATAATGTCAAGATCCAAAAAATATAAGTCCTTAGTTTTAAATTACAATAATGAATAAAATGGAAGCGACGCAAATCGATTTGGTAAATAAACATCAGTTATTTTTCCAAACTTAGCGTCAAGTTTCAAAAGTGTCTCTACGCCTTATCAAAAAATTAATGGACGGAAAATTTAACATAAAAAGAAGTGTCTCTTAATGCAAGTCTTCTTAACTTCACATGGCAATTTTAAAATTGAGACTCTGTGTGAAAGGAACGTGATTGATAAAGAATGAAACGATCCTATGTAATATTATAAGTATATGTAATAATAATGGTTAACGTTCATCACCGGCATATGCGACAGTAAACCCATGCTTGCAGCGATGAGTCTGAACAGCAGAGACGTAAAAAACAAAATCGGCGTCAGCAATTCCGGAGCCAGCCGTTGAATTATGCGCTACCCGACAGTTGTGACCAGCCTGATCGCAAACTCGACAAACCTGAATTGACCCATGCAAATGCTCATTTCCGCCATACGTATTCCTACAAGAGAATCCTTACGTCCAAGTGTTCCTCAGGAACTTGTACTTCTCCACACATCGTCTTCGCCTCGCACTCGACTCGGCAGAAATGATGAGGATCATCTTGTTTATAATACACCTGCTGATTCGGACATCGCCTAGGCCGAACCAAACAGAGTTATAAACAGAGATAAACCAAGGCAGAGGTATATGGAGACGAGCGATGATTTATTTACCTGTTGAGGAGGATCGCCTTCTCCGTCCTGCGGACCATCAGGGCTTTCTCCCAGTATTCCACAGCTTGCGGAAGCACCGTTTTCTGCAAATTTCGAAACATCTTTGTGATCAACTCCAGAGGAGGCTAATTATCTATTCATGTTGGCGAGTGAGGGAACAATGCAGTTTCTATGCACTTCACTTGCATCTCCACTTACATCATAGTCGAACAATTGGAAAAAGAAAAGGGAAGAGAGTGTAATTCACTATTCTTCACATAAGAACGCTCTTGTCTGTCAGATTCAATATTAAAGGGAGGACATGTGAATGTAATATAATAGGACTTGTGAGTTTTCTACGACAATTACAGCGTCTTTTAATGAAATAACTTGACTTTTTATCCTTTCCACTCTCATTATTCATGTTATTATGTTACATTATCATTAGGCTATCTATCAATTTCTTCAACGCAAACCTATGTCACACGTGGAAAATATCCACATCAAATGAACATCTTGCTCTAACAATAAGTACCTAGTTATCTAACCGAGCGTGATTAGACTCCAAGAACAATTTTGGTTCAAAATTAATGAAGCTATTAGTATATGCTCACTTATCAAAGTTAATCATTATCCTGATCATCTCAACAAAAGAAAATATATTCTTACATTTATAAGTTCCAGTTGTTCAGAGTCTAAGCTAAAAAGAAAAAAATGAACATGAGCATTTAATACATATATTTACAATAATGTATTAGTTAATTATATGATTAAATATAGTATATTTTTAAATTCTGGTAAAATACTCATGATAAAAATATATATAATTATTTTACTCATAAACGCTATCGTCGTAGTGTAAAACGATCCTCAGCGGTTGATCAATACTCCTCTTCCTCATCACATGGTGGGGCTCAATGAAAGCTCCGTGGATTATCTGAAAGAACATTAAAGGATTAAAAACCCATCAAAACACTTTGAGAGAATTCGTGTTAAATTCAAATGAAAACACGAGCCACATCCTCATCCCATCCATACATGGCTTAATTGAACTCCTTTTTTCTCTAAGGCCAAAAGTGAGGGGTGACTGGGGAACAAAATGGAGTTGACAATGTATTTAGACTTGGCTTTGGGTTATTCGGTTGGATAATATGCAATTACTGGTTCATTGCGGCATTAAAGTGTAATACAAGAGAATGTAGGTAAAAAATAAAGGAGATTTCCACAATTCCCATATTCCTCCTTTCATATCAAACGCTGTAACTCTGTAAACCTATGGAAAATAGGACTGTGATGGAAGTCCCATTATTTCCGCATTTGAGGAAAGAACAAAGGAAGCCACCTCAGAAGCACAAGATTTTGACATTAAAATGCTCCTCGAGTTGACAGAGTACCTACGTATTATATGAGTTTTTGAGGAAAGTCCGAGCATAAAGGCTCTTTGGAAGCCTAGCAAGGAGCATGAAGTTAAACAGGGACCTCCAATCCACCCAAATGACTCTCATTTATGATGAAGACGAGACGAATGAGGAGAATGAAGAATTGGAAGTGGACAGAAGAGTGTTTACTAATCCAAAGATGATGGTTTCCGTCATGAGCATTTCCCCCCTTTCCCTCTCTCGTGTTCCAAATAAAGATCTTGTCCCTTTTCTCCCTCCACGCTCCCCTCGCCCCGTTCATTATCTTCCGCGTAAATCATTATTTTTGTAAAGGAGACAAATCATTATTCGGCATTTTGCATTCAATGCAATGGCGAGGAAGAGATATGGAACGTAGGACATCGTTGAATTATATGGACGACGGTTCTTTTCACTCCAAGAGGACAATAGGGCGCGTTATCCATAATTATATGAATTTCCATCTTCTTCGATTAACACTCACATACACTTCCTCACTCATAATTCCTCGGACTCTCTCAAAGGACTCTAAATTTCTTCAAGCCAAGAAAACACCATGTGAGGCTGAAGAGAAAAACAAGCAATTTGAGCGTCTTTGCTTTGATATGAAAATAATCGTTAAATAAGAGAAAAAAATACTTTCTCAAGTTCATTTCATCACTCGCTCCCCCAAGGCAGATATGAATGTGGAAAGACGGTTAAATAGAAAGGAACTCATCTCAGGAGATGAGATGGAGTCAATAAATAAAAGATTCACCAGCGAATTGATATCTCTCTCTTTCAATCTCTCCTTGAATAATAACTCGGCCTAGTCAAAAATTGCTCTTCAAATAAAAATATACGCATATACCTAGTGCCTACCTACATAATATATGTATATAGGACTTTTGAATTAAAGAACATTGGGGTAGTATTAGTAGACGGAACATCTGAATAAATGAAAGATTTGAGGGTGAATGCAAAATAGTTCATTTCCCTCTCTTGTACACAGAGCTGCGAGGCTCCGAATTCAATTTTCGCTAGTTCAATGGACCCCATTAAATGATTGCGGTGAGAAACCAGAGAGAAGACGTATACCCGACTAATTACTCTAGCCAAAGTAATTAAAGTAGCAGGGCGAGATGAATATAGGGAGACCAAGCCGCGTCGCATTTCCCTCAATCTAATATTCAATATTCCATGAATCGGTCTTTGTTTCGGGGTGGATTGAGTCATGGCAGTAGTTGAGGTCCCGTCCCGTGTAACGTTGAGAATTTCCACTCTCTGCCCTTCTCAAAGCTTCGCCTCGAGAATTAGCAAAGTATGTAAAAGGGGAATCTAATTGGAGTCAAAACCGCAATTTAAAAGCAAACGACCTCGCCCTTGACAAAATTGAGATGAGTTCCTGACTTTGGCGGCCGATCGCGTTTAAAACATCCCTTTCATTATCTACAAAATGATATCCCGCTCAATGAAAGGAGCAAAGGGATGATAGTCCATATCTAACGACGCATTCATCTTGAATTTAAATCGAATCTCTCCATATGTCCATCCAGTCCATGGCAATTCCCTGAATGAATAACTTCTTATCAGTATTTTAATGGTCAGCCAAAGCCAAAGGAAAATAAGACAAAAAATATGAAATATAATGAGTTCAAAGAGTAAACGAGAGCATCAAAAAATAATTGCGACTTAAAAGAGTCAAGAAAGTATTAGTATATCCATAGCCATCTCACATGCTGGTAGTAAAAGAGAGACATGTATTAAGGTAGTCAATCTTATCCCGCATTTTTGTGTCTTGCGGAATGATTTGTGAGGGGCGACTTCCGCCTTCTTAGACTCTTAATGTTCATCCATCTTGTCAAGGTCGGAATCTCCATCTGACTGAGTGAGTGATTGGGAGTGAATTGGAATAAAGGGCTAATTACTCCGCAATGTGCAGAGGCCCAATGTGGATTTTTCTGGCGCGTGGCAGCGGACCAGAAGAGATTAAGCTTTTGAGCCTATCAGGTGAAGTAACAGGTAGGGCACTAGAGTAATAGAGGATCTCACTCTTCCTTGGCATGAGAGTGTGAGAGCAATCACTTCATCAGCCTCTAGTTTCCACTCTAATTAACCTTCCTTATAATCCTACACATACACATAATGGGCCCTTCATGTAATAACTTAACAAACCATAATTTATTTAATCCAAAGAGACCTTTGAGTCCAAGCGAGTTATACTTTAATGGCATGCCACTTCCCTGTTCATATTCATAAAATTCGCCCAGCTTGGTAGATGTTCACCCAATTTCTCAAGCATTATTATAATTCTCATTTGATCGAGTATGCATTTATTCAGAGATATTGAAATCTAAATATTTCAAATATACTAAGAATAATATATGGTAGTTTATAAAACTTAACCTTAAAGTTAAAAGTAAACATCGACATTTAACCATGTTAAGTTCTCATTTAGATGTAAAATGTTCTAAATAACTACGCGTTTATCTAATCCTTGTTCCCAAAAGATGCATAATCATTATAGAAAGTTAAATTAAACTCTATCATGAAATATAAATATAGCGAATTCAAGCTGATGGAAGCAGATAAAATTCGCCAAAGTTGGAAAGTAAAATAGATAAATATATATAATCATTATAATTATAATTACACAGGAATAAAGTATCTTAAAGAAGTGAGACAACGAAATTTGTGAATTATAATACTGATTGAAAATAGTTTTTGAATTAAGTGGATATGACTTTTTAAAAGATTATTAGAATTTTGAATGATTGAATGATAATTCTAAGAATAAAAAGTTCCCCCTCTCTCCAGATAAACAATGTATATTCATATCCAAGAATCTATACTATTTATATAGTAGATTACCTAATTACATATGGATATAATAACAAATGTTACTATAAAACAAAACATAAATAATCATTTACAATTTACAAACTCAAAATTAACAAACGATAAAATTTCAATATAAATCGTAAATATTTCTTTGGATCGAAAAAGTATTGTTATATAACAAAAAATGATTAAATGATTGTGGAGAGATTTGTATAAAAATACTTTTACAATATGCAAAAGGAATTGTTAAATAACAGAGTAAATGACACTCATATTTCATATACATGCATAACAGAAGAAATGACGAATTACTAATTACTTATATGTATGACGACAACAAAAACTGAAAAAATAACTATTGATTGAATTGTGAATTTGGCTTAGTTTTCTACCGCACTCAACAGTACTCAAAACAGAAAGAATAAAATATTGGAGAATGGAAAAACCCCAACATGGTTGGCATTATTTAAGAAATTACTAAAAAAAATGTCCGTCAAAACTATTGTAGGTTAGCCTTTGTTACATGAGATTATATTTTATAGTTTTGCGAAGACTCATTAAAAGCGATCAGACAGGTAGGTTTGGTCAATTGGCTATAATAATAGAAATACACAGGTACATGAATAAAGAGCAATGAATAGCTCACGGACTGACTGAGAGCATCAATACAATGATGCATCCTTATTTACGTGCGAATCTAAAAAAATATTCGTGATTGCAATTATAATAAAATGCATCTTCAGTCAAAAGAAAAAATCGATAAGACATGAATGAAATGTATCTGAGCATTAATTGATCTATAGAAGTCGAAAAATGAAGGGATTCATAAATCCGTAAATGATTGGTTGAGTAATCGAAATACAAAGCAGAAATAAAGACCCCATTCAGCTTTTCTACCTTAAATGAGCACCACAACTTATACACATGAAGAACTTTATTACATAAAAACTATGTAATAGTGAATGCATCTGAATATATATGAATTATACATTATATACACTGTGGTGCACAAAGTAAATTCTGACCTCAACTACTTAACAATCCAATTGGAAATATCATACCTAGGTACATTGTTTGTCTATCATTAGAATAATCTACAGTAAACGAAATATGATTTTGAGATAATGACGTATTTTGAATCCAATTAATTTGAATTTTTAAAGTTTCGTGAACAAAAGACTAGGTATACACATAAATACCTAGGTATGATAGCCTAATAGATGCATACATAATGTAGTAAAATGTCCTGGTTTCATAGCTCATTGTTTCCTTCCAATATAATACCTTTTAATATATTGGTAATATGGTAAATTGGTATATTCACTGAAAGAACGTATTTAATCAATGTTAAGGTCTAAGAAGAGCTGATGAAATAATTAAAAATTAATATTAAGACTTTTTATAAATAGTTAAAATGAAAATATTTAAAGTTAGGAAACTTGAAAACAAATTCATTTTTCTTATGAAAAATTTAATTGGAAAATTTGAATGCTTAATGCACAGACATTTTGTAGAGAACATCAACATGGTCAAGCTGGCTAAGAACACAACCTGATTATGAGGAAGAAAGGAGTGGCGAGTAAATCAGCGTTGTGCAAGAAGAGAGAATCTATTCTCTCATACCAATCGAACTCACTTCATCTCTTTTCCCACCTGATCAAATGATAAATAAGGTCAGTCAACGAGCTTATAGGAAACACTCCCAATTTATACCAATTCGCCTTTTGTCAAGACAGCAAATGGCATGTGGTTCATATTAATCACTCAGTAATAAACGAGAGAGCGGAACAAGCAACATGTCAATTCCGCCTTTTGTCCTATTAGTTCAAGCGATTAAAGCCATCCGACCCCGGCTACTTTACAGTCAAATCAAACCTATTCGCAATGCGCAATATTCGTCTTTTGGATCTTCTAGTGGCCCTATATTATCGCTTCATTACGAAGAGAACTCGACGATTAATGAGTTCGACACAATTTGAGATTCACGAGCCTATAGCTTATCATTCGTTGTAAACTGATTTAGTAATTTTAGTTGTTTCAAACCTTAAAAAATTTGCCTATTCAATTATACGTAATAGATTAATTCATTTTGAATTCTTAAGATGGGCCATTAATTATTAAAAGTTCCCCTTTGCATTGTCAAGAAAAATATAAAAATACTAAGTAGGTAGTTAAATGAATACCATTTATGTATAAAGGATCTTTAGAAAACGTAAATATATAATAGGGATTTAATTTAATAAATGAAAATGTGTTTTATTTATCAATTGACAGATGTTCGTATATCCCTCAAAGAGACCACGAATAAGTAGTTTAAAGAAAAATAAATTGTCAATGGGATGGAATGGAATGATTATAAAAATGGAAGTAGTAGAGCGGAAGGAAGCCAGATACCAAAGACCCAAATCAAATTTCCTTCAAATATGCAAAGTCTAAAGAACACGACAAAAAACCGGAAGTGGAACCATAGAATTTCCCATCTCCTCTCTGAAAAAGCCAGGAAGACCTTATCGATCCCATCAGACTCATATGATATTTATTTGGCTCTCATTGAATTCAAAATTCTGAGTCTAACATTGAGTCTCTCACCCTTCCCAACAGATCCAAATGACTCTTCGCCCATATATTGGCATTCTAATGAGATGCGAGGACGAAAATCAGTTTCGGTCATGAGACTCATATGATTCTGACGATAGAAAGAAAGGTGGGCAGAAGGTTGGGCATAGAAAAACAAACGCCGGCTTGACAAGTCATCGTCGCTAGCTCGGGAGAGAGCGAGAGGGAAACTCTTGGCCTGATACACATCAAATTAAAAGTTCGATGGATGAGACGTGGAGATTCAGACTCACATTTTATAGATCAATTTCATTTCTCACTCTCTCACTTCTGGCTTAATTTAACTCTCAAATGCTGAACTGGAGACATCAATATATAATAAGTACATTAGTAAATTGGTATATAAATATATAGTAAAAGCATTAGCATGTATTCCTCATGACTCAACTCAATAGGAATTCTCTCCATTCTACTTGTACGTCCGATAATGGGCTGGGCATCTTTCACATCCTTCTCGATCCGTTTAGAAAGGGAAATGGGCTGTGGGAGAGAAATTAGGGAATCGCCGCCTGATCATTTGGACAGATTAGAGGGGAAATGGCCCGTGTGAGTTTGAGACACTGGTTGTTGAATTTAATTGAAATGAACTCATGCGACGCTCAAAAGGAATCGATTGCACAAAACGACGTTACATAAATGGCATCGCCTCACCTCACCCTCAAATTTTATCAAATATTTATCCCCCGGAGGACTCACCAGCCTCTTCCTGTCTAATCGTGACTCGCTCAATTAAAAGGAAATATTAGCATGAGGACACAAAACGAAGATGGGAGTCACAGCACTCGCTTGATCCTCGAGATCAACACTTATTTTATTCACTTTCATTGCAATTGCACTTTATCATAAAAGCTCATGACAACCCTCGCCCATCGCCCACTCACCTTTTCGGACGACAAAGAATGAGAGGTGTGTGGATGCACACGAGGAATTGACAGGCTTTTAAGCAGTTGCAGTTGCTCAAAAATGAGCTCTCTTTCCTTGCTATTATGAAAAAATGCTTGGTGGAATTATCATGCGACTCAAACTCGTTTCCTTCATTCCTTTTCCACTCGCTTTTCTAATTAGTATGCGACGATCTTCATATTAGATGATGCAAGTCCCCAATTCCACTTGTATAATAAATAAAGGAAACCAAAGGATTTGACAAACTTCCCTCGTCCTTCCCATGCATAAAAAGAAATTAATCCATGAGCGAACAAGAAGTTACAAATGATAAGGTCTCCAATTAATAATTCATGAGAAGCAATTTAATAAGCGAGGAAGGGATTGACAAATGTGACTGTCATTTAGGTCTGAGAATAATTAAATTTGAAAAAGACTGAAGAAATGGAAACGAGATTAGTACCTATATAACGCCTGCCAAACCCAAAATTTTATTCTGCCTCACGAAATAAAAAATAATCAAGTCATTATCGATCTAATCTCTAAACTTATTTAAACTCTCAATGAAAAATAAAGATTTGAACTAATTAACTTTTATTAACTTTCATCGTACATTAAGTGAATCATGTTTTGAAACGTATTGTCCGGCTACAGAATATGAAGACTATTTATTTGAGACAATGTTGTGTATAATATAAGGTTTGATCACAAAACCCATTTAATATGCAATTAAATAAAAATAATTGTTAATGCATTCATAAAGTTCAAAGGCTTCAGACCTACTTGCCAAATAAAAATTATCATATATTATTCCAATTCACAAAAATTCAAAGGTTAAGAAAGAATCAAAGATAACAATCAGGGTTTATGCCTATGCATGTTGCATTATTTTATGTGCTTTGAACTTTCAACAAGTTCAACGGTAATTGAATTTCCTTTTAGCAAATTTGTATAATTAAAGTAAAGAATTTACAGAATAAGAAACAAAGGTAGCTAAAATTATCAAGGAACCGGGGTTCCGTGTGAAAATCTTATTTTTTCATCAAAGCTTTCTCTTTCCAGGACTTCAATTTTCAATAGCTTGAAAATTGAGTCAAATATTAAAGTACTCATTTTGGTCAACTTATCTCCAGTTGACTTATAAATACATTTCCTGCCTTCATAATTTCAATGCTACATCAATTGTGAGTAAATGATATTCTTAACACTTGTAAAAATTTCACGCACTATGCAATTCAAATATCATAATGAGAATATGAAATTGAACCAATGATGAACAACCTTGAGTTGAGGTTGAGCAGGCATTGATGTTCTCAAATGAAACGACAGAAACCAACAGGTACCTTCAAGTTTCAGATAACTTCATTTTATGAGCTATTGAGTACACAATGTAAATAAGTACAGATGGTTTCCTTCTCCCAATTCTCACTCTCGAACTAGGATGCGAATTAAGCACGGAGTCTCATAATAATATCTCATTAATGCAACGAGGAAAATCGACAGCTCTCATGCTCTTAAAAGTTTGTAGTAATTTCCCACTTCTGGTTCAAACATTTGAATTGATTTCAATTAGTTTTCATCTTTAAAAAAAGTAAATCATGTTAAGATAACTCCAAATAGTCGGTCTATATTAATTATTTCCACGTTTATGTAGTTAAGTGAATTCAAATTTGCATGTGTACAAACGCACACCTACTTGGAATGAATAATATATACCATAAAATTTACTTAATTATGTGTAAAATTATTACATATATTTTAAAGAAGATAATGATCGTTTAATTTTATCATATTCATCCTTCATCTTTTAATAAGTATAACTACTTAAAGTTTATTAGAAAATACTAAATATTTACTCGAGATGGTTTTTTCTCATGAACAATTGCATGAATCGTAAAACGTGCTAGCTATTAGCACATGTGTGTGAATAAAACAAAAATTTTAAGTTTATCATTTATTACAAAGAAAAAATGACGGAAACTCAAATCATGATAAGCGCGTGTTTTTGTGCAAATCATTTTAATTTTTACTGATTTAGGACCACAGAGAAGGTCAGTCGTCAACGAAGTTTTTGCCGAGGCATGAACAAAAGTACTTAACGACACATCTCTGCGGCCACCCCGATCAATTGATAACGCTTAATTTACATTTGATACTTCTAAAAAAAGCTTAATAATAAATTTAGGATTCAAATTATAAATTCAAGCTCTTGCAAGGTCATTTTACTTCATACTCTTATTCAAAGCTGATCAACGTTGGGCATAGCATTAAACTATGTTATTTCCAAAGTTAGATAGACCCTCGTCGACATATGCTCTGTGTCTTTCCATTCAAGGAGTCGAGAGAAGGGATTGAAAGAAATTGGCGTGATTTGTAATTTCAAGAAAAAAACATCTGTTTGAAATTCATGAATGTATCCATTCAACTGAAATTCATTCAGAATGATTAATTAGGCTGAGGAGGTAATTCCAACCAATCTCTTCTTACCCACCATGAAAGTACATACATCCATGGATATTACTTCGTCACATTAAAAGTAACATAAATGTAGGTAAGTACATATATCTCCGTATGTATAGCATATATATATATAAATATTATAATTATATGCTATACCTGCCTATTTAGTTCGGATAAATACTTTCATAGAACTGAAGAACTAAATCTTTAAGTATAATTTATCATTCCAATTGATGAGTCGTCTCTTGGTTGTATAAATAAATATCGTAATATACCTAGTAAACACGCAATTTATTATAATGAATATTTAAGTATAAGCGTACATCAATGGAGGCGCAACCCATTAAATCATTTTAGTACCTTTGATTGCTCGATGAAAATCTCAAGGTAGCAGAGAAAAGACAAAAGATCATTTCCCTTAATCGTCCCCTATTCTCGTATTAGTCTAATTGAAGATGAAGAGAGACAATGCTAGCCTTTTCAAATGCCCAATAAAATAAAATACCTTTCGCACCAAGACCAATAGTTGTCACAACACAAGTGAACGCAAGCGAGATAATGAACTTTGACTTGAGGGTCTCGAATACTCATATCTAATATACATTACTACATAGCGATGAAAAACAATAGAAAATGATTCTCCTATAACAAAAAGACATTTTGAAGAATCTCCGATGTTTCGGGAGATAGTAAAACAAGGACTCTGAGGTACATCACAACATAGAGAGCAAGAGTATATTTATGCAATATACTTAACAACATTTATATAGATGAAAATACCTTGTGACAATGACAAATAAAATATACTAAGTAGCAGACAGAGAAGAATATTACAGATTTCCATGTTACTCCGAACGTCATTGATCACTTGCTCAACTTTAGCCAATTTTTCCTGTAGCAATAAAAAATAAACCTTATTGTATGGAACAAGGTGTATTGTCCTTATCATATTGAACAATATGACTTTATTGCTACGAGTATTGCCAGTATTGCATTTGGTTTAGTAAACTTTTAGCCATCATTTGATTCTTCTCCCTATATTAGGTATATAGTAGCACAGGTAGTATTTTAAAGGTATATACCTCTTTACAATAGAAACATGTAATCGATCTAAATGGCAAATTCGCTATTAAAGTTCAACCATCCAAGGTATTTCGCATATTCTGCCAACTAGGTAGCAATTTAATTTACCAATGTTGCCTGACTATAGTGTAAATCTACAAAGAAATAACTATAAGTTTTACATTCAACGAGTTGAGAGCAGAAGATGAGGCGATCAATCATTTATGAAGCTATTTAACTATGATATAATCTTAAATTGATTTAAATATTAATAAGAGAGTCAAAGCATATACAACCCATTTAGACCCAAATTCTGTTATCTACATGAAATTGGTCATTTCCAACCTCTTTATTGCCATTTAGTCTTGATATTCCACATTTGGTCTTTTGGGGAATTGGAGATTTAAAGTATACGTAGCAATTGGCCCTCGGTTATGATGTGAGTGTTAGAAGTTATAACAATACACCACGGCTTAAATATTAATCCGTTCATAAGCTCATATGAGGAATCGAGTTGTTCTTTCATTATCACTCCCAAAAGAGCTTGAATAAAACATTCTTACTTTCATTCCTATCCGGTGAGAGGAATTTCCTAAGAAAATCGTCACTTTTCAATGTTTTAATAAAATGTATGTATAATTATAGTATTTGGGAAAATTCGAAGAAATGTGCCAATTAACTTATACATAGCATCATAACAATGACCATGCATATAGTTAAATTTTTGACTTTTAAAATTAATCGGTACTAAATGAGATTGGTACTTTTGATTTACTTTAAATACTAATCACATCAGCTCAAATAACTATAAATCTAGTTAATCGTGAAGAACATCAAGAATCAAACTAGTGACATGACTTCCAAAAAGTTAAAATTATGAGAATGAAACTTATAAAAACTGAATTATTTCACGAAATACGAAAATTATTCCCACGTCTAAGATTGAATGATCGATATTTGAATATATACGAACGTAGTGTCCTTATTTAACTCTTGATTTTCTTTCTATTGACTTTGATTTTTCAAATGACAAAATCTTGAACGATTCTAAAATTCTAATTAACTTAATTATAAATGAATGAGAGAAAAAGTAATAATTTTACCTCGTGCGGCTTTGGATAAACGTGACTACATTTCCCGGGATGGTGATCATGATGAGGAAGATTCGTGGCACTTTGAGCAACTTGAAAATGAATGCCAAGTGAGAAAGAGAGATAAAGGACGAAGTGAAGAACAGGCTGAGATCGGAATAATCTTGAGAAGAGGAAACGCGACGATTCCATGGTAAATCTTCAATCCTTTGTGACGAGTTGAGTGGGGAGACTTGACCGTTTTTCTTCCACCTGTCCAACTCCTCCAACTCGGTGTTCAGTCCTTGAAGAGAGATGAGAGAAATGAAGGAAGCCCGGAGTCTTCCTCGCCGGTAAGAGCCAGAGATTATTGGCCAATTAGTCCAGACTCTCCATGATTTTATGAGACGAGATGTGAGTGGAGATTGAGGTTCGTAGTCGAGGAGCTGGGTCGTCCGACGTCGTTGGGTGTCGAGATCATTTTACGAACTTGTGTTCATTCCTACAGGGCGGAATGTAAGGTCTGGCGCTCGTCCCTCTTCGATCACCACCAGTGGGGAAGTGAGGGCGGCCAGAGTTGGCCCAACAGTTTTCCTCAACCTCTTCGCCTCTGTTCCTCTTGGCGAGTCGAGGGAGCGCGAACACATTTACAAAGCACAGATGAAATCTCACCTGGAGCGTTTCATAGGAAAAACTCTCTTGGATTATCTCATAATTCCCCATTGTTTACTAGTCACATTATGAAAAGAGCTTTTAAATATACCTACTTAATATCTCACTTGTACAGAGCCGGGTGAGTCTTAATATTTTAGGAATCTTAGGCGTCTTAGGTAAGTGGCCTAAAATTGGTAATAATCTCAAATAGTATTCATTAATCTAAATATGATTTTGATAATTTAATCAAGATTACTTATGATATATTTTAAAATTACATTTGACAAACAACAAGATGAAATATTTAATGATGGATAAATGCAATTGGAAGTAGGAATTGAAAGAGATATGTATAAGTATATAATTATATGCATTAAATAATGAGCCTATTAGAGTGGAGAAAAGAGGATATAGCTATGTAATAAGTATTGAAGAAAATGAAGCTCATCACACTTATGTGTGTATGTAAGTTAATGTTTGTAATGCGATTTAAAAAAATTAATGTAACTTTGAACAAAATAGAATGTTTAATTAGGATTCTAGTAAGCTTAGATTAAATTGCTAAATATTTCAGTTTTTGACTAGCCTGTAAATCCATTTTTACAATTTAAATTTGTCATTCATCATCATTATATTTTTTGATAATTACATTATATAGATTACAACTATATATACACACTGTCTTGATATATTGCTATATAGCTGAAATATCATTGTTGTTAAACAGAGTTCATTTATATGTACAGACATTTTTAAATATTCACTAACTTTAATGTTAGTTCATTTGTAAATACGTAATAAAATAGTTATGGATTAATAGTTAACTAATGGCTATATTTATGAACATAATAATCAATAATATTTGTAACATTCGTAAGTATAATTATGCCAATTTAATATATCAGCAAGTTAGTAAAAGTGCTAATCGAAAGAAGCAATTTACGGGGCAAACTGTGAAGGTTTTAAATCCTAGGAATTTCTTGGTCATCTATGTGATAATCGCAATACGCCTTTTAATTAAATAGAGCGATCTTTGCAAAACTAGAAACTTAAACTTTACCTAATTATGAGTTTTAAAAGCACTGGCACTAGCGAAATTGTAACAAGTAGCGAGATTACAGATTAACGGAACATCATTTTAATCTTCCATTGTGCTTGTAGAATCTCGCATTGCACTACCCAAAGGTTAGGTTTTGTAAAAACATCAAGCGAATCCTTCGTCTCACTCACATTCTAAATGGGAAAATCAACGTGAATTAACCTTGTTTACTTAACAATATCCATGAATACTTGTTATAATAATTTCCAAATGATAAATATACTTAAGCATTTATGAAGTAATATATGACTCGCTCCAAGAGAGGTGCCGAATGGGAATAAATTCATAAGTTGCAAAGAGCCCCAAAATGTTCTCTGGAGGACAGATTTACTCCCAAGTTTGTGGCCTAAAACATTCCCTTCTTTTGATTTATACTTTAAAATCATTTGAAAGTTATTCATTTGAAAAACTATATTTAATTATTTATTTAAACAAATGGCATATTGGTATGCCTAACAGACATTTGTAATAAAAGTAAAACATTAATGTCTTGTATTAGGTACTTAAAAGTTTCATTTTCATACATTAATGTATTCAATTGAACGCATCACTGACATTATATATCGTTGGCGTTAACACATTAGGTATTAAATGTTATTTTTACCCTTCTTTTAAGATTTTTAAATAGTCGTTCACGTTTAATAGATAATTAGGCAAAAAAATAAAGAAGAAAATTGGAATAAAAATTGAACCTTGGATGCGTTTGGATGTGGAGCTAAAAATATACATGTATATATGAGATGAGACACATTTTCATTTTACTTCAATTTCCTATGTCCAATCTTCAAATGGTCTCTTATCTATTTAGCAGTGTTTTATCATTCATTTAAAACTATGTGAGACTACAGGTTTACATGAAAAAAGTGGATATAAAACGATCCGCTCTCTTGACAATGAGATTCTGAAGAATCCATTTTTTATCTTATCTCATGGGAAATTTTCCAAGCTCCGATTCTTTGTTTTTCTCTTTTGGATGAGAAGGGTAAAAATTTCTAAGACAATTTAATTTAATTATATTTATTATTTATAATATTAGAAGATAATGTAGCAAAATAAATAAATGAAACAAAAAATCATAAACTTCCATCACTAAATGTCGATAAATCTCAATTACATATTTTCGTAATATGGGACTGGGGGCATTTTAAACCAATTTATCTTTTTTACACATACATAGCAAAGTATTCAAGGAAGCGAGATTTCAAAATTTCGCAAGAAAGCAGAGGAGCATTAAAATTCAAGCAGTTAGAAAGGAAGTAAAGTTCATCAGTCAATTCCTAGAGTATCATATCAATATGAGTAAAATGACATTGATGGATGGATCAAATAAGAAGAAGATCTGATAAATCCAATTTGTATTATATTACATGTTTCTGTGTGATTTAACACTCTTTATTAATCTATTAACAAAGAAACATCTCTTATTTATTATGAAGGGCGATTTTAAGAACGTAATGCGACTATATAGAAATCTCGAAATGCGTTTGTAACTATCTGGGTCACAATTAGTTTATACTTCCTAGGTACATTTACTAATAAACTAGTTAAGAAAAACGATCTACGTATGCATAGCATAGAAAGGTAATATAATATACCGATGCAGTTTGAAGTTCAATAGTATTATGTATTCTATAAGCACGTATGTATGAAGTAGATTGTATGAAAGTAAATATCAATGTTAAATAAATATCGTGTTTTATTGTGTGAATATATATTATAAATTTAAACACTTACTTAACTGAGAAGAACGTATATTTAAGCTTGTGCAATTTATTCGTAAATTAATCAATCACATTTTGTTATACAATTAAAGAAACTGGAACCCAAATCATGCATTTTTATAAATAGCTAGTATATGAATTTTTAACTGAAAACGATATTAAAGAAAATAAAAAAGGCAGATTAAATATTCAATTTGATTATCAAAAATTAATAAAAGAAAGATACGTTTTAATGAGAATAATTCTAATATATAACTTAATAATGCAAAAACAAACAAAATTGCTTTTAGTACAAATAATAAAATTATTAATAATTCACACAAGCTATTTAACATTAGGTAAGTACATACATATATTTGAATCCGAATTGACACTAATAGTTCATAAACATAGGTACACCCTATATAAATATATATATATATATATATATATATATATATAAATATATTCACGCATCTTAATTACAATTGTACCATTAATGTACGATTTTGTAATACAATTAAAAAACTGTTAACCAGCGAGAGAGTTGAGGAAACGCTTCAACGTTGTGAATCCTCTGAGATAAAGGAATTCACATTGTATAATACTTCTATTATATCCATACTATTCAAAATACAAAAATGTGTAATAGGAATGAAGGCTAAAATGAGCCATAAAACAACCATCAAAACCAACTTCAAGAAGTTATCTACTAGACAATGCGATGTGTGTGTGTCTCTGTGTGATGTTTAAACTATATGTTTAAACTATTTACTTCTGATTAACATCATTATTAAGTTAAATTCATTAAATAATTAGCGAAGGCGACTAAAATACACTCAAAACAAAACTCACTAGCGAAAGAACATAATTAAAGTTCTTGTAAAGATCATATTTAAGATTAATAACTGGCTATTTTATCTTCACAACGTGTCACTCAAAGATAAATTCGTAAGATTTAATTAAATAAATGTCACAAAAAATAACCATATAATATACTTAATTAATCACTAAATTAGTTTAACAATTTTTAAACTTAGTGTGAAACTTGTAGAAATAAAACTGCATATCTATGTACTCATGTATACTGTGATGTTTTGAAAAGTCCTGAAAGCTTTCACAAGTTGTATATATGTATATAAGTTAAGTATGTTTTACTATACCTTTTGTATAACAAAATTTTATTTTAAAAGCGACCATTTAGCATTAAACATCGAATTCTTCTAAATAATCAAATTTCCCACTCTCAGTCAGTATATATCATTATTTCATATATATCAACATATATTTTTTAGTATATATGTATGTATGTAGTATATAGAATTTGGTTGAGACTAATATATGGACATATTAACTTTTTCTATAAAAATTAAGATTGTGAATTGAAAGAAACAACATTTAGAAATGGCATATAGCAGAAACGATTAAAGGTTCAACCCGTGAGGATTATAAATTCTTTTCACAATTTTTTCAATAAAATATGTATTTGCCATAATCCTGGAGATTTTCCTTTATGGAAATTTCCGTGGTTGTTAAAAGAATCCTGCCAGGTCCCTATTTGAAAATAATTATACTTTGCACTGTCGTCGATCTCGTAGGTTTGACGAGATTTGGAGATCATTATGGCTAACGAATTAATCTTCTTTTGATTTCCCAGCTCGGCGTGAGGATGTTGGATCCATGGAGTCTCCCTCTTCATTCTGAGCTAAGGGACAATGGGGAACAAGAATGATGTTTCCATCAGCCGCTTGTTGCAAACTGTAATTCTTCATATGATACGGATTCCCATCTGCATCTCTTAAAGCCTAAATAACCAACATTTAATATAAAAAATATAAATAAATAATGCTCATCGAATTTCCATATTTTTGCAATTCTTCACAAAAATCCTAGATACTTTATTTATATAAGCAGTAGAGAACTATTCCAATAACGATAAATTATTGAAAAGCGATTAATCGTCAATAAAAACAAGGCTTAATTTATCGAGAATTCTCGATAAAAAGTTAACATTGCTGTAGACGGGTGGGTTTAACATTAATTTGAAAGGTCAAATTCCCGAAATTCTGTCATATAACTTGACACTAATTTAACATGGGATCTTAAAAAAACATGCTACTTGAGGTCAAAAGTTCAAGCTCAAGGTCCGTCAAGCAACATGTTTGTATATTTTACATAACGATACATTGAAAAATTTGTTACATGATATTTGGCCGCCATATTTTACGAGACTTGTAGTTCTTTGTCTCTGGCTATAATCATGTACTCGAATTTATCGGCGATAAATTCTCGAGAAACGATAATTTATTATTTCTCGAGAAATTATCTTTTCAATACATTTCATAATTTCCTAATAAGTAGTACAGATGGAAAGAGAAGAACTTACACTGAAAACTGCTTTATACAGTATTCCATATCTTTCTTTCAAATGGTTTCTCCTATTGATCAAGCTCTGTTCCTCTCGAATCAATGACTGCTTCCTCTCTCTAATTTTATTCACTTCATCAGCAAGCTGAAGAATCTGATCTAATTTCCTCTTCCTACAATTTTGGGCTGCCACCTGAAATGAATTGAATTCTCTCTTAGCATTTCATTCCACACCACTCACTCCAATGTTCGGAACAGAGTCCAATGTGAGAATTTACCTTGTTCTTCCCTCTCCTACGAATATCCCGGATGAGAGAAAGTTGAGCCTCCGACAAGTCGTATTTGGAGAGTCTCTCATTGAACTCGTCCATAGGTAGATTAATAATGTCATCCGTGGTCATTGGGAGACTCATCGCCCTCGCCCTCTTCTCATCTCGCGACAAGTGTTCTTCTGTAATAGAGTCAGTCAACACTGGAGCCAAACGGAAAAAATAGTGTGTGAAGAGGAGTGTGGGAGGGGAGGCTCACTTTTTGGCTTGTCTTTCGCTCCTTGCCCATTCCGCGGCGTCCTCAATTGAGCAATAGAAGGCGAGTTCTCAGAATGAGAAGGCGGCAGGGCATACGTGTGATTCGAATGCATTCCTTCAGGACCAGGCACACGGCCATCTGAAAGGGAAAGAATTAATTAGGGAGATAATTAATCATTAGCATGAAGCTAAAACTACCATTGTGATGGCGGACGAAATCCACACTACATGAGTATTTCATTTCAAGTGGTTCGAGTGAAGATCCTTGGTGGATGCTTGCCCCAGTATAGGGAAGATGAAGTCCTGATCCAGCTTGGTGATGAGGAATACCATAGGGGTGAATAGAACCTTGCTCCTGTTGGAATCGTTTCCCGAACATGTGATGTTTTTTTTGAGCAACTGGAGCTCCTCCTCTGTGACCATCTCCTTTCCCATAATAGTCATATCCACGGAGTTTAACGCTGAAATTAAAAAAATTTGATTAAATCACATTTGATTAGAAGATTAGATTCCATTACCCAAAATGCAAAAATGAACGCAGCTCACTTGGAATAGTCGAGGGAATAAGGATTATCGTTAGGATGAGAATCTTGCTCGGCCCACTCGTTGTCGGAAATTGGCGGATCGGTCATCGGGGGAACTCGCTCGGATCCCATTGAGCTCACAGCACTGTCGCTCGAAGCTTCCAATCTATCTTCGGCTGCAGAAGCTCCAGCACCATTCACATTGCCATTTCCAAGATTACAATTTGAAGGATGAGGAAGATTGGAAGGAACAACTCCAGCCGCACCGCCTGAGTTGTCCACCATCGACTTCATTGTATACATTCCTAAAACATTATGGAATTAGTAAAGTGGGATTCGTTCATTAGCATATCTTTTGAATTTTGACAAAGGGAATTTTACATATGAAAATTTCTTGTTTTTTAGAGTCTCCCAAAGTCATATGCAAAGATCTTTTCAAATTGACTCAACATTTCAAACATATTTTGCTTCAAATACTCTAGAATTTACCTAATTATTTTATGGGGAGTACAAAGGAAAACTTCTCCATTCTTTCTGAGTGGCACCAAATAGATAAAAAAAGAGGGAAATAAAAATGGCTTATTGTCTTTCCCCATCTTCTTGTATAAAAACGCGATTTAGTAGAGAAGTAATGAAAGAAACGCCATCATTGTAATTTATGCGAACATTTGAAAAGCTGTCGTGGTGGCGTTCACAATTGAAATCTCATATGAATGCTTTAATTTGACTTCCGACTCATGAGAACTCCCTTTGAAAGAGCAAAATAATTTTCTTCTCCCTTGTTTGTGTTGGGTTCCTTCATATTCATGCACTGTGGCTCTCATCCCATTTCCTATTCGCTTAAGAGCCACAAATTGCTCACGATATTACTGAAGAGAAACCTGGCTGTGAGCGACAATGGCCATGGTCTACCAACACTATAGTCATAATTACATATAAATAGGTTTAATAATCCCAATTTCCCTTTCTCGTCGTTTTATATTATTTTACGGTTGAGGGCCATAAGGTCGCTCGAAGGATGGAGAAACCAATTGAGGAAATTAGGCTCAATAGGAAGCTCTTTATTCTGCCTCAATTGAATAATTTCGCTCCCGTAAGAAAAGAATGTCAAAATGATTTTTTTCATAAAGAATTGTCATCCGTCACTCAAAATTCATTGTGGACACTTCATACAAATATACAAAATGACATACGCCCATTTTCTTTATGAGGAGGAAAGATCACACCCTTTCATTCGATTCATACATCAAAGGTGGATGTTGCTAACAAAATTCGATTCACTTGTCAAAAGAAATTCAATTTTCAATGGTTAGCACAGTGGAGATTTAGTCGATGTGTAACCTTTGTGGCTGCTCACTACTCACTCTACTCAATGCTCAATATATTTTTGGAAATCCATGAACAAGCTGACGCATAAATGGTTAACAACATCATTTTAATATTAATCTAATTACCTCAATGTAATTATAATATTTTTTAAAATGCGCAGTAAAAATATGTATGACAATAACATGATGTAATTGTTTCCTATTTCAAGCAAAACGCAAAGTACCAATAAAGCAAATCCCTAAATAAATATTACGGGCAAATGTATTATACCTAGACGACTTTTTGACTTTAATCTAACTACATATGTAATATACATAGGTATATCAGGGAAAAAACTTTTGTGATCTTAACTTCTATGGCATGCTATAAGTGAATACTCAAATTAAACTGAAACTGAATAGATTCCAACAGAAGGTTTGAATCTTGAATAAACTCAACTAACTCCAACTGATGAGTCGCTTAAAAAAGGTTTATATGAAATAATGGGCCTCATCGTTGGAACCATTCTCTCCTCTATCCAAGAGATGCAAAGTGGCAAAGTGAAGGCGAGGGAGGAGAGTCTGAATGAGCTCCAAGTTGCAGAGACCCGTAGGCGGCTGGCTACCTTCTATTTGCTTAATGAGCGAAATAAGTATGACATAAGTGAAGGAGAAGATCTCAATGTTGATTCGTCTGAATTGACAAGGAATCAACGAGCCAGGAATGGCATAAAAGTGAAGGCTAAATAATAGAAAGTTGAATGAAGTGTCTTGAGATTCCATTGAGATCCCTCTCAAACAGACTCAAACTTCCCTCAACACACACTCTCACTCCACTTGGGCCTTGGGAAGAAAGGGCGAGTTTTTGAGAGGAAACGGGGAAGAGAATAGGAGGAAATAATGGGATTTGCCGAGGAGCTGAGAGCAAATAAACGCAATTTAGCATAATTGGAGTTGAGGAGTCTCTTTTTGTGTTATAACTCAGAAGAATCCTCAGTGGGATGAAGGAATCCTCCAGCTCCTCACACACATCCGCACACTCCACTCATTGTCGAGGGGCTCAAGGGGGCGAAGGAGCTTCAAAGACCGACCTTCATTCATTGCCATGTCCATGAGGAGATCTTCATCGTTGAGGTTGAGGATGGAGGAGAGGAAGCCTTCGGTCGTCTGGTTGCTCATCTCCGAACTGCTCGTGTTCTGCGGAACAAACATCTACTCATTAGTTCCGGGTCTCTTGAGGGGAAACACGGAGCGACCTACCGGGTAATAGAGCATGTCATGGGAAGGCTCGATCATCTTGAAGTGCAGGCTCGGATCGATCATCGGCTCGGAGCTGTTGGTCAAGTGCATGGAGGACGACACGGCCGAGCCAATGTTCGGAGGCGGACCTTAACAACCAAAGACACATGGTGACCAACATGGATGGGGCATTCGTATCATGAGAGATCCTCGGTTGGCGGAAACGCGTCGGACCTCACTGGCCCCAATTGGCCTCAGCTCTGAGAGGCAGTGTGAGACGGAGAGGCAGGCGAGCCCCTCCTTTTTGTTCCACTCTACTCCCTCATGCGAAGCCAATGGATTCAAGGGACTTCAGGACGCATCAACCACTTTTCACACTCGAGAAAGGAATCCGCTGAGCCGTCTCGAGATTCGCTGTAGTAAAAACCCGACTACTCACCCATGCCGACGTTCGGATAAGGTGTGGTTGAGTTGAGGTCTCCTTGAGCCAGAGTCGCGTTCTGGAGCAACACGCTCCGAGCCGACTCATGGTTGTAGTGGCTCGGCCCTGAAGGACCTGACGAAAACGGCGGGTGATGCATTGAATGGTGGAGCTGGTGGTGGGGCGGGTGATGGAGGTGCGAGTGGTGGTGAGGCCCAAAATGATGTTGGAGAGAACTCGGAACACCCGTCGGGTCATGAGGACTTTGGAAGCCGAAAATGTTGGTGAGCTCCGGTGGCCACCGCTGGTCCAACGTCCGGTCCCTGTTCATGCTTCCTCGCAGCAGCCCTGCCATCGGTGCATGAACCTGAAATCATTATGCAAAATTAAGTTTTTTACTCAACCTGCTTTTCTTTGTTGAATCCGAGTCAAGGGAATTGGTCGACTGCTCCTTGTAAATGAGATTTTTATATGAAATCTCATTAATTACAGTCAAATTCTACAGTTCACTCTCTTTTCCACAAAATTAAATTCTCCCATAGCATTTATTCTCCTTGTGAAAAGTGGGATAAAAAAACTTATATAAATGGAGAAAATTTTGAAACACAACAAATGGTAACTAACTAATCATGAATCTTAATCCAAAATATCAATTTATCCAATCAAATATTTTCATTAAGGTCAGCTTTCTTTTAAACTTACATGTTGTTCCTAACAGTCTTTTAATAATAGCTCATTAATAACAACGTTAATTGATTTATAATCAAATAATATAAAAGAACCACCGAAGTTTTTTTGGCATTATGAAAAAAACTCTGAGTTTGGCTTAGCCTTAAAAGACATCAATACAATATACCATAAAAGACATAGGGGTTCAGTCAACAGAGACAAAAACAAAGAAAGGCAATCAAATAATCATGTAAATTAGTCAAAAGTTCTTTAAAGAAAGTAAACATTTGCTCAAAAGAATTATGTTAGTCAAGCAAAAGATAAGTTTAAAACAATATTATGATAAGTTCGCAAGGGGTCTTTTCTTAAAAATACATATCTCGCCACGTTCAAATGGCAATGGAAAATAATAATAGTTAAACACGTCAAGGAAAAAGAACCTAAAATAATAATGTATTATAGGTATATACTTATTCATAATATGTATATACATACATAGATATATGCTATAGGTAGGATAATATACCTAAATCAGCAAAAATGAGATTTTGAAAAGTTTTTTTAGCAAGTACTATAAAATACATATACATAGGTACTTTTAAATACACTATACACGAAATTTATAGAATGGGGAATGAAATACTAAAATAATGAAGCATGAAACTTGCAATTACGGTTTAAAACATATGTAATGTACCTAGTATATACTTATTTATATACTGGTATGCAAAATGAACATAAATATAGAAAAAAGTGTGCAAAGATGAAACTTGAGGTACTTGCGGTGTTGTGGTCTCAAAGAAATGCCTTGTCAATCTCTACCATTCAGATCTTCTCATTGGAATATACATAGAGGTAAGTGGAGTCTGTATAACATATTGTGACAAGTGCATAGATGAGCCTGTTTTTATCGACATGAAACTTTGGAATTAAGCGGAGTATCAGTGGTCGCTCTAAGAAAAGATCCGTTGGAAGTGCGTTATTAAATTTCCACAAATCATGATTGAGTCAATTTGTCTCTGTTCTCAATTTCTCTTTCGTCAATCCGCTCCAAGATTAATTGAATCCCGCGACCGAGTTGATCCAAAAACAAGGAGGATTGACTGGAAGAAAAGTAGAGTTCCTTCCTCATACACTCGTTGAGTCCAGGGAAGATCATCTCCCAACGCATTCACTTCACTAAGACTTGGGTGTCAGACTTGAAACGGAGAAATCTCTCATCAATGCATTCCAAGCCTGAAAGGAGCGAGGAAGGACAGACAATGACAGTGGTGGTAATCCGCTTTGTGCAACCTAATCTCCTTGGATGGGTTCCGAGTCGGAATTAATGACAGAGGTGTAATAGCTCCTAATTAATGAATGAACCCTTTCTTACACTCCCTCCGTCAAGTGGAGAAGGAATAAGGGAAGGAATTTCCTTTCTTCTCCAAATCCATCCTTCTTCCTTCGCCTTCCCTCAAAACCCGCAAGAGTCAAAAGCTATGAGGAGTCAAAACGGGCCTTGTTTTCCCCCAAAAACATGAATCCGTCGCTCAGTCTCAAATATGAAGGGTAAATGATGTTTGTCCCGTGGAAGACGAAGAGACATTAATCACCCCCTCACCTTCTTGGGCCCTTTTGCCTCCTTGAGATGATGGTTATCTCAAAACGTTGACACGTTCAACCTCCGTTCTCTCTCCATGAATGCACACACACATGTGTATGTAAATGGTTCCACTCGCGCAAAGTCGCTGATTTGGATGAGCTTGAATAGGAAGGTCTTTTTATGCTTGAAACTCCAACTCACCATGATAAGAAGGGCTGGCTGGTTGGACACAGCAAGGAGTCGAGTCGTTCAGGACTGACGACCGTAGTCGTCGATAGTTTGGGAGATAAAAGGGAAAAACGAGATCTCTTTGACCCAACATAGAATCACTTGAACTTCATTCATGGAACTATTTAGGCTCTTCAATTCACACTCAAGTATCTATCGATTCGCACAACTCCCATAAAAGGGAATGAGACCACAAAAACACCCTTTGCAGCGAACAATGCTCTCGGGGGCGCAATCTGGAACCGGGAGGAATCAAAAAACCTTCAAAATAACTCCACTCACAGCGTAAGAAGAAAACATCGGAGACGAGAGCTGAAACGAAGCCAATGTCACAATGAGCCCAATCCAAAACACACACCCATCCCATACCAAGGAACTACATAACCCAATGTTGGTTCTCTTCTTACATCCAAAGATCCCTTTTCCTATTGCAGAGTACCATGTAATAAAAGCATACATATATTATATACATGCATTACCGACTCTAGTAAATACTTAGGATGAGGAGTGAATGCGAGGGGGCTGCTCAAATCTCGCCACTTCTCTTTTGTATCACCGAACAGGTGGCTTGATGAACCCTTCAAATACTTCGTCCTTCTTAGAACCTCGTCTTATATCCATCTCACTTTTTTGTTTCACCAAGTCCTCATAAGAGAAGGACAAGGAAAAGAATGGGACTGGAGATGGCGAGTTTATTCCTTACACGACTCTCATCCACCAAACATAAGACACGAATGTCCCTGTAAAACATACACATTGATCCTTGTTGGAGAGTTGTGCGTACAAGCATTGAGATTGGGATAAATGCGTTATTGCTCATCGATCACACCAACAAGAGCCCTTCCGTCACCCAAGTCCGATCAATCAGCAAAGGGACAGAAGACCCTAAACATACAAATGCCCCCTGAACAAATCAGTTAAATGACTCAACGCTTGAACAAAATCTAAACATGTACAAACAGAAGGTAATCATTTTGATCAATCACCAATCATTTCCCCTGCAAAGTCCTCTCACTATGGCGCGACTTTTTAATTACCAAATGAAATGAGGGGATTTAATTGCATCGATTCCTAGTTGAGTTCTTTGTGCTATGTTCCTTACTCCTAAACTGAAGAAACGGTTTCATTTATCATTTTTCAGAAGGCAAAAAATGAATATCGATGGGAAGAGTGACAGGTGAGATGGGAGTGATGTATGTATATAATGAGATTCGTTTTCTCCACTTGACCAGAGGAATGAATCAGCAGAAGGGGATTGGATTAGTGGAAATTCTCTTGTAGAATGGAATGGATGCTCCCGGAATGCGACACTTGAGTGACATCACCAACTCCCGAGATCCAACAAGTGGGCTCTGGGAGAATTGGGCAGCCATGGGTGAGAAAGACGGCCCTCAAGGAGCCACTCGACCAATTCCGACGTGTTTCTCTCGCCTTACCTGAATGCGACTGGGCTGACCGACATGAGAAGCGGGCCGAGCACTAGCGTGGATCGGGGCTGTTTGAAGCATTTCTATGGGGTCCGCGCCATCCGGGAGTGCAGGGCTCGGACCCAATCTCGAGTCTTCATTGGACCTTGATTGAATCTCCACAACCGCTTCCTGTTAAATTATTCATATCATTCAATTGACTTCCCAACGAAGCCTCAGAAGGGACGATTATTGATCGACAGATGTAACACCCGGCCTGACGACCCACACATACTATCATTTTTATAACCATACTATTCACTTTGCTCACAAACCCACAAGGATCCGTTTGAAATTTGTTTATATATATGAATTGAAAGTGAATACTACATAAATTCACTAGACTCATAATTAAACAAAAAATTATGGCATAAATATTTAAACTTAACTTATATTTTTACAAAATGAAACAATGCAATTATTTAATCACGCGATAGGGATTGATATAAATGACACTAGCGATAGTACTTTTATACTTTTATATGTTATGGGTATTTTATAGCCTACAATTATAATATATACTTTAAGTCAATAATGTTAATCGTGAAATAATAATTGTGAAGAATGATAAAGGGAATTGCATCTATTCAATTCATTAATTGGTTTTCATTCATTTCTTTCGATATCAATATTATTAAATAGGTTTAAATAGGCGAGTAATAATGCACACCTATAATCAAAAATATTCTACATAGTTTTAATCTACAAAAATAGTGTGTTAAAAAGCATATTCCACATAAAAATAAAATAAATCAACATTTTGCTGTGCTTTGCATTGGGTAAAACCACGAGAAATTCAGAAAATTCAGACAAAACTATAAATACATTTCTTTAATATTTTGCAATAAATCAGACCATTTGCATTTAAGGGTAAATGAGAATAAAACAACATAAAACGTGAATGAAGATAAAATGAGGAAATTTACCGAGTTTTCAGTAGTGTCTGGTTGTCGGCCAGAGTCTTCAAATGTTAGTCGAGATGAATCAGGCGAATCACCCTCAAAAAACGAATCAAAAACTCCGCTGTCGGTTTCCCAAAGTTCTTCTAGATTTAATAACAAAATGTGAGTAAAGAACTGTAATTTGAAAAAGACCTCAACCGCAATTTCAAATTAGATATAATGATTCAAGTAATGGCCATCAATATCACAATTTTATGCACATATCTAATGAAAAGCCCAATTTATAATATTGAATATTTGTAGTAAATAAACCTAATTGAATAAGTTATAAATGCTACAGAACGAATATCCTTGAATCTTGATTGAAATCCCTATTTAATCGAGACAAATTAATATATGTAATAAGCTTGGTTTCGATAAAATAATGAACAACAATGATCACATGCAAGGGAACTTGGCCCTTAAAAATAATCATATAACCATAAAAAAGATAAAAATCAAACATAGTCCTATTTAAATAGCTTTAGAAAAGATTAAATACTACATATAATATATCATAGAATATGGGCTAAATGGCATGATTATTGGAAGTAAAGGGAATAAAATTAATTCAACAGGATGAAACAACAAGGTACTGAAGGTGATTCCTAGTATTCCTCTTACTGTGAATTATGATATATATAAAAGAAATTACCAATTTCGAAAATTATATGGCCTACGAAATAAAAAAATGATTGACAAGGGACGAGGTAAGTTGAAGTGTGCAAAGACAGTAGTGTAATAAGATACAGGATAAAAATATATCTCAGGAGTTCCGAACCAAGGGTTGAAATTTCCCAAATGAGATGAGGAGATTAAAAGCGATTTGAGGGCCGGAGAAAGAGCCATAAGAGACTTGACTAACTCCTCCACCAAGGTATTTTGACATGAGATGACATGTTATCATCTTTATCACGACTATTGTCAATTCATTATACTACAATGCATCATCATGCAAATGACACTCTCCCATTGTCCCGCTTCCGAGACCAACAACTCCACGTCCAGGCAATGAGAATCTTCGACTCGATCAGCTAACATTTCCCCTTCAATCAAACCAATTTAGGCTTTCCAAGATTACCCGATAACAAATGCCAGATTCTGATTCTTTACACAGGAAGAATCTCTGGATTAAATGTACATATTTAAATGCTACGTGTTTCGGTTGTTTATAACTCTGGAATTTAAGGTTCATCCACTAACCTCGAGTCTCAAGGGCCTCTTTTCTCAAACAAAGAGTCTGATAGAAGGAGTATTTATGTAGAGTCCTTTCGGATCCGATTTCACTTTGATAAAACTTCCAAAGCTCACCTTACAGAACTACAAATATTTAATTTCACCTGCAAATACTCATAGGCATTCAATTGTTGACACAATCACACAATTCACTTATATGCCATTTGAATGGTCTTTGTGTCGAGTCTTTGAGGATTTATCTCCAGTAAGCAAAAGTACTAATTTGAACAATCTACAACTGAATATATGTATATAAAACTAGATTAATTTACAAACGGGAATATTAATCTCCTCGTGTGAATTCACTTCTTGAACAATTTATATACACACTTGGATTGAATCACACTTTCAATCAACTATATGAATAATGAATTATCAGTTTTATGAAATGACAATCACTAACATAATAACCAAAAGAACGTTCAACAGAAAGCGTCGCTTTGAATGATAAGCATCGGAGAATTAAAGCTTCGCCTTCTTCGTGTTACAAGAAGGATTGTGTTTGGGAGTCACCGAGCGAGTCACCGGTCTCGTTTACAAGAGGAAGCGTGTGTGAGCGAAGAAGGAGCTGATTAAGACTAAGGTGGAGAGTCAGAGTCCAACTGCGGAGTCTCCTTGTGATGAGAAAATACTAGAGATTTGGCGAGAGAGGGTGAAACTGGAAGGATTCAAAAACCTCTCTGTGGGCTTAGGCCGTTTCTAAAGATTCACACCATTCATCCCTCCAATGAATGAATTACAATGGACGGTTACGCTGAGGGGTGGCAAACTTGCACAACCAATGGAGAGGAGACTCGACCTCTCGAGGGTGTTGTCTCCCTGGTCCGCCATCGACCAACTTCTCAACACACCCGCCGCGTCCCATCCCCTCCCGCCTCAACCCTCGCAGTCAAGGCCCGAGTCTCCCACCAAACACCCCCGGATAACCCGACGAGATCAAAGGACCCGCCCTCCTTACACCCTCCGCCCAGTACCCATCCCTTGTTTAATTAACTATCAAGTTTCTAAATCCAAATTGCCGTTTCAACATGCAACCAAATACCATAATAAAGCTCATCATGTGATTGATCTCTTGAGCAGGAGAACGTAGCTAATAAGAGAACTCTTTCGAAGTGAATGCAACAGGTGATTGAAATCACTTCGGAGAGCACAAGGATACAATTTCTCGGCTCGCGTGTAAACACTGTCATGTCCTTATCTCCTCATATCTCATCACCACATGAGCTTCGCGTCTCCGTGTCTTTTATTGAGAATGAACCTTCAGTCAGAAACCTTCTGTCTTCTCAATGAACATGCAAGTATTCATTTGATATGATTTGCCCAAAATCAAATCACTTTAATTACCGGGTTGATGAGGAATGGAAGAGAAGAATAAGCACCATGTGTACAAGATGGAGAGATAATAAATTTGAATATAAGACTCGCGAGATTAATTGAATGAAGTACCTTGAAGTGTAAAAGACTTGAATGCAACCAAGAATTATGTTCCTATGTCCTAATATTGGTACAAGTATAAAACCAAATTTCCATCTCGTCAAGAACGATCGTAATCGACTAAAGATAGACGTATTATAACGTGAGTGAGAGCCAGATATTTATAAAAGGCGGTGAAGTGAGTGATTAAAAGTATGAAGGAGATTAGATGGTAAATGCAAAGGCCTGAGGACGGACGACAGTCAAGAGAGACAAATTGATCAATTCAGAGCCAGAGAGTCTACATAGTCTTTGACAATGGACTTTGGTTAATTATGAAGCCGAGTGTTTGAAGTGGGTCTCGAATTGGATCAAATGGTAAATGATTCTCTTGAAGAAGGACTCGATTTGCCTCTTGGCATTCACTCACATGCTGGGCCTCTTGAACCGACTCTTGTTCGCCTTCCAAAATGCCCAAGTCATCCTCCTCCTTATTCCCCCAAATCGCCAAGGCCTTCATTTTTCCAATCTCTATCGATCCCTCGATCAGAGCTCAGGATATTATAGGGATGCTTTCGTGCCTCGGACATGAAACCAATAACCCTCCACACGACCTCTTGCATAAAATCCCTCTCTCTTGAAAGATGAGCCTGGCCAGATTGATTCGTCCACCAAGAAGGAGTCCCCATGAGTTCTGAAATTTTCATAACTTAACCCATCCTCAAACATCATAAATCTCTCAGGCACTCTTGAGACTCCATCCCTCGAATAACATTAAATCTCAGTCCAAACCCATGGATGCCTCCCGCATTTACCAAGCACTATTGATATTACTATGTAAATAAAAGCATTCCTACTTGTATGTATATATGCATATCCTCTCCCATGCTCATGAATATTGTATCAGTTCAATACACACTAAAGCGTCCATCGATTTATGCTCATTAGAAGGATAAAATGCTTACTATAAATGAATCCTAGTAGAGTGGTCAGAAAGGCTTCTTAATCTATTTAATATGTCTATTAATTAAGTTTAGAATGAACTTGAACTCTCACCAGAATCCAGAATGGAATCCTCAAAAAGATCATCGGAGGTTGCGGTATGAGAACCAGCAGTCTCATCAATGAGTTTACTTGCCGGGTCATCGTGACTGGAATGAGGAATGACGGAAGAGGCTTCATCTGACTCTTCTTCCGAGTCTCGATTTCGGTTTCTTCCCTCGTTCTCAATTCCCTCGTCGTAGAATTCTGAAACATGAATGAAAATTGAATGAATAAAATCATTGTTAGTTTGCTTTCTGCCTTTCCAATGCAAAACAGTTAGTTGATAAATACTCTAATGAATCAAATGAACATTTATTGGTAATTTGAGAAATTCAAATTGTCCAAACACATTAAATCGCGTATTCTTTGAACTAGACATAATGGAAATGAAATGATTGTAGAGAATGTCAGGCATATGAGCTTCTTTAAGGAAAATATGAACAAACGTCGCAGCGGTTGATTGCTAAATAAGACATGAAGGAGAATGATGGAAGATGGTCTTGAATTTCCGAGCTAGAGCAGATAGACTGATCCGCGGGACAATGGAGGGTGGAAATTGTTGGCGGGGCGATATCATTGTCGCATTGTGGCTTATCAGCCATATTGTTGGGGAGCCTTGAGGAAGGGTCCGTGTGTGAGCCATTGCATCTGGGGAGGGATGCGCTCCCTCGAATAAAAAAGAGTTCCCAGATAGTATCACATGGTGAAGACCGACAGTATGGGGGCCGAGGAGCCTATTGTCCTCGCTCTGGAACCAATCCCCCAAATCCATTGTTTCCATCGACCACTTACAATGGGCCGATGATGACCCGACATTTTTCATTTCTCCACTTCCAGCCCTCTTCAACTTTGACTTTCCTCAAAATAATAGCAATTTAGAAGTGAATTATTCCGAACCTTTGGGTTCTTGGCTCCTCGGAGGAAGCGCTCGTCCCCTCGTGCATGGCTAAGTGTCTCCGAAGAAGGGAGGGAACAAAAGGGCCTCTCGTGTTGACAGAGGGCCGAGGCCGAGTTGAGGCCCAACAAGTGTCGAGGTGAAGTGGAGGAGGCAAGGAATCGGATCTCTCTTTGCTCCTCTCGAATCCCGTTCTCTCGATAAAAAGGAAGAGAGTCAAGTGGGTCTCGTCAACCTGCCCAAGAGCCCTTCATCGCTCACATAAAGCCATCCCGAGGTCTCTGCGATTTGAGGCTCTTAAAGTCACCTCGTGAGGAAAACACCTGAGAGAGGACAATTACTCCATTATCATTTATCGCTCCTCAAATCATCTTCACGCCCCGGCTTCCGTCCTCCCCCATTCACTCACAATTCTCACTCCCGCGCCACTTGTTGCTCTTCCAGTGCCCCGCCATTCGCCGCAGAATACCTGTCCCCAAATTGCATTTGCGAACACACAAATGGTCGAGTCACGAGAATGGTTCCTAATAAGCTTTTAATTCCAACCTCAAAGCAGCTGCGAGGTGTCTCAAATAATGCACACGGTCGGCAAACAAGATAATTAGGAGAGAGCCTTCATCGGCTAATTCCTCGCCCACAATTCCCCGTCATGGCAAGGTCCAAGCAACAGACAATCTAGTCATGACGACTTGCAAGGTTCAGAGGGACTCCTCCAAATGTGCCAACATGCACCGAGTCTTCGCTCATCAGATCACATTCACCACCTGTCCGCGCATTCCGTCTTAAAACTCTGGAGTACAGTTAAGGAATTAGGACTAATCGCCCCAACCTGCTCCCCTCTCGTGACTCGCGGCTTTTGGCTAATATCCGAGTCCCGGTATGACACAGGCCCGAATTAGCGACCACTCAACGACGACCACGAAGACAGATGCAGCCGAGGAACCCAGAGGGACTAGGATAGAGAGCTATGTCACGGCGTGGCCTCAATGGCCTCAATGTGAAGAAACTTGAGAGTCACTTGGACACCGTCCAGGTCCAGATGAACGCGTAAAAGAAAGTGAGACTCACTTTACGAGAGAAAGGCATTTATTGCTCATTCATTGTCAGCTAGCTCATGCTGAGTATGCAAAGACGAGACTCCCCAAATCACTCCTACTACACATCCTATACGAGGAAATCAAACTCATCTCTCTCATTTCCACGAGCCTAATTGAATTCTTCCCAACTTCCCCAAACACCTCAGCATTGACCAATTTCCAATTAGCGCCCGTCTCAACTCCCTAATAAGCTCATTCACCGTTTTCAGAGAATTCCCCCAAAATCCCCATGATTAAAAAACCGTCGAATCTCGTCTCAACCATAGAATAATCGTGAATGATAGCCGTTGCAATTTATCTCCCTCTTTCCACTTCCCTTTAGAGCCAATGGAGTTTTCCTAAATATAATTACGCCTCACATCTGTCTAGCATTGATTTCGTAGAATAAAAAAAACCTTGTGAAATAATTCATCCCCCTTTCCCGCGTTATTAATGACAGGGTCGAGAGCATTCTCCCTGACTCAAAATTCGAAATCCACATCTGCCGATTGGAGGATAAAAAGAGAATGGTGCTCGGAACTCATAGTGGCAACACACAGTGAGGAATAATGGCTCGACTTGATATAAAATGCAAGTGTACTTTGTTTCTCAACGAGATGATTGGAAGGTGGGTTGCAATTGTTTGTAGGGGTCCGTCTCACACGCATATTGGATTCTTTGAAGGAGGTGGAAATTTTGATGGGGTTCATGGATGAGGAGAGATTGTTCCGGCTCCTCCGACTACTTACGATTAGTTACAGATAGAGAGGAAAGAATGCGCCTATAAAAACTGAGGTGGGGAATGGTGAATCCCATGGGCAGGAGTAATGAAAAGACTCGCCCTGGGCCATGGGACGATAGACTGAGAGAATATGACAAAGATACGAGAGAGTCTGGGGATCGCCTGGAAAGTGCAAGTCACGTCAAGGATGGGTGCTCTCGGCTTCTCATCCCCATACTTCTGCATTAAAAAACGCAGCAGGCCCAATTCCCACTCCAGAGAACCTTATCTTGAGCCACGAAGGCAGAGGAGAGAGATCCAAAGGCTCCTCCACCCATGCAAATAACCCACGGAACACTCCTCACAACACTCCAGAAAAATCTGAATCACAAACAAAGCTCCTCAATAATATCCCTTGGGAATAATTAATAATGACAAGATGGGGTCAGCGAGGAGGAGTTCGGGACAAGGTCAAGGAAGATTCCCTCACACATGCAGAAACCCGCGCTCTCCTACATGTCAGAAATCCCAGGGTTGAGTTATGACTTTTTATTTTTCGCTTCCCCAAATATTCCATTAATCATCGAAAGGAAGGCATAAGCGACAATAATCAAAGGAAATGCCGATGAAGTGGGTGAAAAGGAACTGCATGGACGGCGCGTCTCCCTCAACACACCCCAACAGCCCTTCAGCCCCTACCTGAGAGAGTTGGAGGGGAATGGGAAAACATCCAGCTTTGATTTTCTCTCTCCAACTCCACTCAAGGCTATTAGAGACTTCCATGCCCAGAGCGAGTCAAACTGAGTGAATAAAAAGACTGTCTATGTTCGCAATTAGCATTATGCATGGACCCATTCAACTGTGGCAGAGAGGCCAAGAGCCACTCGACTCAAAAGAGACCTCAAACTATTGGCCAACGAGTGTGAAGGAGGCTCCCAACGAACAAACTCTCCGTCCCAGGAACAAGGGGAGAGGAATTCAATGAGCATTCCAACGCCTCTCCCCTTTTCACTCAATTGGACACAACGTGTCAATTCCTCCATCCGACTCCTCCGAATCAACTCCAATCACAAATCCTGCTCCTGGGACCCGAGGAACCAACTCTGACGTCCATGCCTTTAAAACATCCCTCACAATTATCCCCTTCCGTCTACCCACGAATTGAGTAATATTATATCAAATGCCCCTCCGGAACTTCACACGTTCCAGCATCTTTAGGCAATGTCGAACAACTGTCATTAGAGAGGACTCAGAAAGCAACAATTACCGTAAAAGTCTCGAAAACCTTCTTGGCGGTTCGAATCCCCCACCTTCCATTATTTTCCCAACACTAGTCAATTTTCTTTGGGGAAGAGATACATAGGGGAGATGCTTTTTCGCTCTTTTCCTCGCATCTCAAATCGCTTTCCACATCTTTCTCAGACCAATCCACCGTGAGAAAAATATGTCGAACACAAAAGGGACCTTTGTAAATTACTAAATGCTTTTGCTCAACCTCACATAAATATATACATATATACAGCCTCACCAAAAAAATCCATGAAGAATCCATCCAAAAAATATTATGAGAATCTTAAAAAATAAATCTCGTAATAAATATTAGATGATATGAGCCAACCCATAGCAAACTTTTGAATTCAATTTCTCAACCCCTGATTAATTTCTCGCTCAAATGAATAGACAATGACTCGATAACTATTGAAGGCACTATAATAAATTTCATAACAGCTCATATAATTTTAATTACTCTCAGAATAATGAGAAAGCTCTGTTAAAAAGCCATTGATCAATGTCAATAACGAGTCCGGTCTCAAGCTTGATTGTGTTTCTTAAATGGGCCTCGAAGGTTGAACAGGACGAGAGTAAAGTGGGGGCTGAAGAAAGATTAGAAGAGCGAATGAAGGTGTGAGACTGTTTGTCTTGGATTGGGAGAATGTAAAATAAATGGGAAGGAGGAACGTCGCCCATTGACTCCAATGCGGGCGATTACGAGAGCCGAATCTCCTCGTCTGGCTCCAGAGACCCAAAGTAAATAAGGGGTCGGAAATGAATTGTTTGGTCTTCCTCACTCTGGACAAGTCCTGAAATGAGAAGCACTTATCGAACAGGAATCGGACAGAGGCTTTCAGCGTAATGAGAGCCTTGCCGCCCCGCCTCACACTTCTCTCTCGTCCTTTGGAGGTTTCCAACAAGTGCGGCTCTCCGCTCCTTCGTCTTTTTGCGCAAGAGGAAAATGGGGAGGTCGAGACCTCCGTCGTCAACCCGGCACATTCCTCCGAGTCTTTAAATCATTATAAGGAGACCCTTCATAGCACGTCTCCCGCATTTAATTACTCTGTCGCTCAAGTAAGCCGCCGTTGGAGCCCATTAATTCACCCCTTCAATCCTGAGCGCATAATTGGGGGGATCCTGAAATAATGCACCTTTGATTCACTCCTATCTTGACAGGGAATCAAAGGAAACTCGCTGTTTTCAGCCGTTCTTTACCTTGGTTATGGATGGCCATCGGAGGAATTGCTTCCAAGTTCTCCTCGTTGAATTCTTCCCCAAATCCTTGCTCGTACAACTGTAAAATAAACATTTAATTATTAGCCCATCCTGGGTTAATTCCCAATCTTCTAATTCATTCTCAAGCTTTTAATCTCATCCGCAATGATGTCATCATAGTATTTTGTAAATCGAAAAGATCCTCGAGCATTTTGCACCAGTTTATCAAGTGTAAAAAGCCTGAGAGCACAAATGCTCAAAAGACTCGAAACATCTACCAGTGTTGAGAGTCTTTGGGAAATGAGGTCTTTATTAAAGAAGCTTCCATGTGAATCTCTGGGCCATCTCATAAAAGGAAATAAGATTTATGAGGTGGGGAGTGGGGAGAGTCCGTGAGCCGTCTCAAACTGATTGTTCGTGCTGGTGGTGGAGAGGAGATGGACCTTTGATTCAAAACGAGGCTTCTCCATACAAGGCCCCATCACGATCCTTCTATTTGAACGGAGCAGTTGGGCTTTTCAAGCGGGCTCACACATGAGCTCGGTCGTCTTCCTCCACGAAGGAGGAGCCTCATTACATAACGCCTGATTCACCTAACATCTTCACTCAAAGACCATCAATCTTGTGGAGGTGCGCAGCCATCTTTCCCCCCACCCTGACTTCTAAATCCCACCATCTCTAATACCTACTTATATCCTTCGGGATGGCGAGTCCAAAAATATGTGCATGTAAACACAATGTAGACAGAGATCTCCAGAACTCTCTCCACATAAAAGAAGATCATGGGAGGAATTGAAGCTGATCCAACCGGCCAGTACTTTTTCTCATCTCCCGCAGACTCCGTTTCAAGGTTGAGCTCTCGCGACTCTCACATTGCTTCCAAAGTGACGACAATCGGAGACTCCCCCACATCTCCCTATGTACAGAAGTACATAGGTTCCCCAAATTAGAACAAATTACGAACAATGCTCTCTGTACTTTTACCCAATTCCTCACCATACTTCTTATAACGTTTCTACCCCAATGCAATGCTTTCATGAATAAATTCTCCTCCAGCTCTAAAATTAAAAAAAAAACAAATGAGAAAGTAATGCTTTACCATGCACAGCTGATCAAGGGCCTGAAAATCTCTGTAATACTCCTCGTCATCGTCTTCTTGGTCAGAAAGAGCATGTGGAAATAATGAAAAATCAGGGGAAGAGGAAGTCTGTCTTTCCAATTCTCTGAACTCTTCATCTCTGGTTGTACCATCTTGCTCAACTTGATTTTGAAGTTTTAAGATTTCCAAAAGTTCCTCTTGTTCCTGAGTAAATAGAAATTTAGTTATTAAAAACTTGTATAAAATGTTATGAACATTTATCAAACTTGTGATCAATATCATTATAAAATTAAATGCTATAAAATTAGAAAAGTACACTTGTGAACTATTCAATGTCTACTATAGGTAGCTTAGGCATATTGCTTAATCAAATCAAGCATAGTAGGAATTGGAAACACATCCCTTACAATTAATTCAAATGTTTTCGACTCACTCACAAGGAGTTGTCAATCATTGTTTTAGATTTAAACATACTCAGATTTATAGTATTACTTAACATAACTTATGTTAACTAACATATAGCACTCAACCAATAAATAATTTAAATAAGTTTGAAATTGTAGTAGTTCTGAAAGGATGAAAATCGGCAGTTGAAATCAAAAATTCAAAATTCAAAACCAAACGTTTGAAATCACAGTTCGAACCCACATTTCACTTATAGTTTTAACACCACGCATTCTCCCCAGAGCAGAGCAAGATTCAAACTCTGGCTGAGAATGCAAGCTACAAATTTCCAAGTAGAAATGTGTCTAAATGTGGACAATTTAAATTGAGGGCAAAGGGAAGACATCGCTCAGTCAATACTTCAATCCTTTGAGTAATTATGCTTTTACTAGACCGTTAAACCGATTTGCCGTGACAAAGAAAGTAAGTCACGGAAATCATTAGCTACTTATTAATACTCAAGACCTCCCTTTGACAAAGGTGACCCTTTAAGGCTCATCTTGTATGACTACCGATGGGGTTTCATATAGCAGCTTCTGGCTTACCGAGTCATAAATCAAGCGTCCTTCTCCCACCACTTCACTCACTCAATTCAAACTCAGTAGATAGGAGACGAGCAGAGGTCGCCGGCATGGAAATGGACAGTGGACGTGGATGGAGAGGAAAGTGGCGGTCCAGGAGTTCAAACACGACTGGACAAAATATGAAATAAAAGAATGAAAGAAGGAAATTGAAGACGTTGGTGCGGCGGCGGGGAGGACTCTTGTTGAGTCATTCTCAATCCACTCAAATGCGGAATCCGACTCAATATTTGGCTTCGTATCGGACGCAGGCGAGTCCGGCCACTAGTTCAAATCATCAGCTCCGAGTCATCATGATGAAGGGGCGCTGAAAATTCCGAGTCACCGAAGACCTGCGACTCATCCTTTGGGAAAGTCGGGCGAGTGAGGCGCCGAGCGTGGGTCTGAAAAGAATTGGCCAAGGTTCCATTCTTGAATTCCATTCTTGTGTGGAGTCTCCAAGGATTCGCGAGCCTCTCCAGCCTCCTTTTCACACACATTCTGGCGTGAAACAAAGAGGCCGTCGGGCGGAGAGGCAATGCAAACTTCCTATTCATGATCCCACGTCCCATGCCTCTCCACAATATAAGAGGAATCAAGATGAATCAGTCAAAAAGGATTCGCCGTCTCATCATTATTTTCACGAAAGAATCCTCACAGCCCCGACTCAGCACTTTCAGTCTCCTCTTGAGGAGAAGAGCCGAAAGTAGGGAAAGGTTATATCATACCCATCCGTACATTCATAACCAACCGACTCCAAAGCTATATATGACTTCCGCCATTTCCCGCCCTCAAAAATCACTTTCTCATCCTTAGCTCATTTCTCCCTCCGCCAAGAGTCCTCTTGCCCTCATTCACAATTAGAAAAACCTTCCATTGAGAAGATGTTTAAAGACGGCCTAACAAAGGATTACACGACTCTTAATGAATGACTCCTCAATGCCAAATACAGCGAATCCACGGAACTCCAAATACCTGAGCGCATATACATATAAAAATAAAATCAACTTCACCCGAAACAATGGGGATTTTTACAAAGTTAATATTCCTTGGTCATCTCTGAATTTCAATCTCTTTCATTTGCTCCTCGATGCCAGAATTAAAAGTAAGGAGCATGAGCATGATCATCCGGTATTGATACAAGCCTTCCCCGCAGTTTGAAAATATGATGATGAATCTCAGACGTTGGAGGATGGAGACCTTCAAGTGACCAAAGGAGAATGAAATTAAGGGTCGGACAAAGGGAATGCGTGAGCCTTGTCCATGAAAGAACGCGAGGGGTAAAAAGAGGCCATTAGACGGAGAGGCTATAAAGACTAGAGGCCTGATTTCTAAGGGGCAGAACCAAGAGGGGCACCTGAAGAAATGGAAGGGGATCGCAGTGAGTGGCGGCTCATATAAATATTAAATGATCAAAAGGTGTATTTGCAGGAGGGGCCGAAGATGCAGAGCTCCACATTCATGTCGTGTCAAGCGTGGATTGATTAATGGCGCTCGTCTTCCCTGGGTCATTGAGGGGCCTGAGTGAGGGTCGGACTCACGGATGGGCCTTGCAAGGTGGGCTCTTGTCTCTCCAACACCGCGACCACAAGGACCCATTTGGCCCTACAATCCACTCATTTCACCTCCTCACAAATCATCCGATTCTTGTCCCTCGAACTCTCGCCCTCACCCCATCCCTCTTATCTGTCACCTAGAGCCCATCTCCGGCTCAAAACACCGAGTTTAAAGACTCCCATTCACAGACACAACTCCCCATTCTTCCTTTATAGTCCCAATGATAAGATCTTGATTCCTCTGTACACACATCATAAATCACGGAAGAATCAAGAACAAAATCTGTCTTCCTTCGCATACATAACCCTCGAAGGGGAAGTGGAGCTAAAGAGGGCCCTTACATTTTTAGACTTCCACTCTCACTATACCTACTATAGGATGAAATACCAATCGATCACCTGTTTTTATAGAATCTACCTACTGGTTACTATTATATATTGAATCAGAATCAATATTCAAATTTTGTAATGTCTTTAAATAAATTTTCAGCATCAAGAAAGACTTCACAAATCAATAGTAGGTACAGATATTTTAAATAATTACCTAAAAATTTAACTATTTTAAATACCTAAAGGATTTAGCTCTATTACCTATAATAGAGTTTGAAATACGGTCGTTTGAAGATTGCGGAGTCATAAGTGATTTTATTTGTTCAATAATTAATATTCTATAGATCATACTGGCATACGAAAAAGATATAATATGTATATTAAAATCCAAAAAAAATTCAATGCATTTTACATGTTTCATTATAATATAACTCATTTGAAATGTAATTTGGAAATCGATGATATTCATTTAATGCTAATTAGTTTTCCAACATTAGTCAAATATAAATTACAAGCTACGACTAAAATCCTCAGAAATAAGATTGTACGAACGCGAATGTTTCCTAATTTTTGAACCTTGTTTGAGACTTTCCTGTTAAATGTTAAAACGCAAAGAAGGTGCAAGGGACTTTTCAACAATTTCTTCTCATAGTCGCGAAACAATCAATGTGAAGGTATTGAGTTTGAAGACGGAATTAAAGTCAATGAGTTCTGACAACTCACATGTAAAACCATTGAATTTGTCACTAAAGCTCCCTCGCCCATTATTTCAAAGAGGATCATGACATTCCTTTGTCATTGTCGCTTCTTTTCCTCCTTGCCTCTTGACAAACGAGAATGTTAAGAAGGGAATGAGAGCCAGTCAAATCTCTTCAAACTAACGAGATGCTCAAAAGGAAGCAATTCAACCAAACGACCCACGCTTAATACAATGATCAGATCATTCAAATGATCATGACAAATTCCGACCATATCGGCCTAAACGGAAAACTTCAAGACAATGTTTCAAGGGACAAAAATACAAGATAATGCCAACAGAGACAATGATAGCTTGATAGCTAATTCCCAACGCTTTAAACATTTAAAATGCGAACTTCAAATCTATACAAATTAGATGTAGCATTGGTATTTGAAGTATTTGAAGTAAAGGATAAGTACAATTATACATTCTTACTATTCAAAAATGTTATATATATATATAGGTACATGTAATATAAGGCCAAGTGAGCCATGATCCCTGTAGATAACATATAAACAATTGATAAACGCAATGGAACATTGACACTAAATGATTTAAGTTGATGTATGCATTTATTTTACAGCTATTTTATATATTTCTTTGGTGTAAGTGATTAATTTCTGATATTAAAACATTTCTTCAATCTTGCACCATCGATATATGCACCATATTATATATATAATATTGGAGAGATACATTACCTAAAGGTTCCTTAACTTTGTAAATATACCTATAAGCATGTTTGACTCTTTGCACGTTTGCAAAGAAAAGATCCAAACTTGAAAAGTGAATCCGTCATTACAGAATCTTCTCATAAATAATTAACCGAAATTAAAAATTTGTCTTGTATTAAGTGCACAACTATACAGGCCAAATTAACTCACCTTTGGCTTATGATTAAAAAGAATAACGCAGTTAAAACCCATTTGACCTTGATTAACACGCAATAAATAGTAATCTCTTTAAATGCTTAAATGACAATTTAACTAGACTGAGTATTAATTTGATTTCCAATCTATTAAGTGCGAAGTACCGTGTAAATCAATACAAAAATAATTACTTCTAAGCATGAAGCACTCTTATAGATAATTAGTCGTAAGTATAGGATTTTATCAGCTCAGCGGCTTTCGATAAGAAGGCATTACTCCCTTGTATTCAAATAATATATAAAAATGAATACTATTTGCTAGTATTGTCAGCGGGTTCAAAATACACAAGTTGGACTTAATAACGCAGTTTAAACTTTTTAGCATTTTATGAAATTATTTCCACCATTTGAATAAGACTCAAAAGACTTACTGCATTTGACTGAAGATCGATATTGAGATCGATGTCGATATCCACAGGCTCCCAGAGAGGTTCTTCATCAAGTAAAGCGACCGCTTCATCGACAAGGTGCTCGCCATTATATACTACCTCGTCTTGAGCTGAACTCGACTGGCATGAATTGGTTGACAACTCCAAGTCTTCCAATAAGAACGGAAGTTCCTGATCATCAGGCTCGTTGAGGTTTGCAATGAGATGATTTTCATGATTTTGATCGAGATTTTGAGAAGTAGCCGAGGAGGTAATGTTTTCCTCGTCTGTTTGTTCCAAAGCTGGGAGTGCGGGAACTTGATTGGAGATTTCCCCGTTGGTAGTCCCACTGACCAGGTAAGCTGTCACGTCTTGAAATTCACTAGACTTGTGGAGAAATGGCGAATTATTGCTCCTTGTCAAAATGATCCTTCTCAACTCTTCAATGATCTCTTCTTCATTTTCGCTGAGGATGGAAGGGAAGGGATCGAGGAGAGATTTCCCAAGGTGACTTGGGGGATCATAACGATTGTTATGGAAATGTCTCGTTTGTGTGTAGCCCCAAGTTGGCCCGAGATTTTCATGGTGGTTAATGAGGTCTAATTCGTTGATAAAATTGCTGTTGGGTCTCCGATTACGGATGAGATTGCGGTAGTGGTAGGGAAGATCTCCGCGAAGAAGACTAAGCACAAGAGCTATGTGCAATAAGTCTGTCGTTATAAATTTTTTGGTCACAGCTACCATGTTGATTTCGCTTTTCAAACTTTTTCAATCCTTGTCAACAAAATATTGTGTCTTTGATTTCGTTCATTTCAATGCAACCTCTGTTAAAATTTTAAAAATACCATATTATATAGTTTGGGTGATTTAATAATTATAAAGAATTTGTATAACGAACATTTACAATCTGCTTATAAAAAGATAAATAAATTTTAAAAAGAAGTTGGAGCGCTTACATCATTCTACTATTCACCTCAGTAAACACATTGCATAAGGTGAGCTTCTTATTGCAAAGAAATTAATGTTTTTTGCGTCTTTTTAAATTCGAGATCCTGGTGAAAATACAAGTTACAATTTCATTATTGGCTTTGCATTTTATAATAAATAAATTGATTCACTTTTAATTAAAAAAATAAATGTTAATATTTTAGACAAATTAATAAAAAAATAGAAAGATCTAACAAGTAGGTAATTTAAATTATTTTGTATATTTTATAAAACTAGAATAAAATATTTAGATGTTCTTGCCTTTGGAAAACTCTTCTAGAAGGTAATCGAACGAATGAGGCGATTGTGCCTGTATTCACTCGACTTTATAAAGTTTATCTCTCATATGATTCATTAAGTTGTTATCATTTGGATTCTTCACGAGAAATGCTGACAGTTGGCAAATAACGCCTTTTCTCTTTCTGAAATAAAAACAATGTATTTGCCAATTATTCGATTATCATTTCAAACACATGTACTTATATATGTTTCTTTCCTCAAACAATAGAGACCTTATGCCAAATTTAAGGTTAAAAATAATTCAATTCTAGGTGACATATTCGTGAATTCAATGATATAAACAATTCAATGATATGAAGATTTAGTAAAAGAAAATTAAAAAATAAGTTCAAATTACACTCAAAAAGTTATTTAACTTTAGGGAATGACTCTTACAATATAAATAACAACGAAATAAGTGCAATTATTGTAAAAAATTATAAATTCTAGTAAATGAATATTTAAAAGATCAATTATTAAAAGATGAGCTACAAGGAAATTAATACTGAACAATTGGTATCTGACCAAACATAATTAAACAAGTAAGCAAAATATTCAGAAGAAAAAGCCTTTGATAATTATAAAAGATAAGATAATTATAAAATACAAAAAGAAGTAAAAAATATCAAATAATCAGCTGTTATTTTTAAAGGCTCACATGTAAACTAAAGTAATTGAAGGTAAAATGAGTATTGCGATTATAATATATTCCTTCCTCTTAATTGGGATAAAATAAATTCACGGACTTTATTAAAGTAGAAATAATAGTTTAAATATTTATATTATAAAAGGGTTGTCTTTAGAAATGAAAAAATCTTACAATTTTGAGATCCAAATTGTGACGAGTAGTTTTGAAATGTTCAAAATTTGTTGAACTCGTACGAATAACGAGCAAGAAGTGTGATTCCCATAAACTCGTTAAATCTTGTGCAACTTCGATGGGATTCTTTAACTATACAACATAAAATTATATCAATTAAACAGTTTCGCTTTCAAATGACTCATTATTCCCACGTCAAGTTACAATATGAGAAATAGTGAAATATAATTGAACAAAAATTGGCTCGAGAATGAAAAGGACATAAACTTGAACTTGTAAATGCAAAAGTGATAATGGATAATGAAATATTGGGATATTAAAAGAGTTACCAATTGCGCGTGATAAGGGCAGAAGAGTTGAAGGACCAGGAGAAGTTTCAAAGTGCAAGGGAGAACTTGCTCATCGAGATATCAATACGTACGTATAGAGTGTAGCCAGTCAGTTCGTCAAATCTTGTTTTTGCAGCAGTTTAGTTAACCGGTGAGCCTCTGGGTTCTTCTCAGGCTCTTTGCAAAAGGAGCAATGAAGTCGGTGGATCAAACGTCACAGCCACAATGGTGATGATGTCATCGAACGCCTCTGAGCAGGTTGGCTACAGAACTTTCAAGAACCTTTGGAACAACAGAGGAGAATTGTAAACCCAACGTTGAATGCGTAAAAGGATGCAGTGTATGTAAGTATAAGGATGTTTCAAAGATTTACCTGGGATCCTTTGGTGTCTCGTGCAACGCATTGCGCTTTTTGCATATCATTTCATTCGCTATTCAATTATCATATTCAATTCAAATGCATGTATTAATACATTTTTTTATATTAATACACACAAACTGTTAACTTTATTTGGTATTTAATGTTCTACTCGGCCTATGTATTGGTCATGCAAATGCATACAAAAATTCTAAATATAAGCTATTCGAGTATTCTATTCCATGAATAATATGAATGTGTAAAAATAAGTACCAATTTTTGCAGTTAGGCTTATAAGAAATTCTTTGCAAAGTTATTAATACTGTTTATTGTTTATGAGGAAATATAGTTAGATAAATATGTAAGTATATAAGGTAGAAAAGTACATTTTGGTATTAATGAAATTCTTAATGTTACTCCATTTGTGATATTAGTTATATTTTTCAAAAAATTACCTCATGTCAATTTTATATTATAAGACAGACACTTAATTAATTTATATAAGTAAGTATATAACTACCTAATATTTATTTATATTTATAATATTGGGAAACTTTTTTTATCAAAGTCAATGTGCTAAAGGTAATAATAGAAGTGCTGCGTTATGGTTATTTATAAGAAAAATTTTAATTTAGGACAATGTTTTCAAAGCTAATTCATATAAAATAGAAATAGTAAAATAATAAAACTTAACCAATTTATTGCTACATATGAATTATTTTAACTCGAAAAAAGACAAATTAAAAGAAATTTCTTATATAGGTATGAATACTGAAAACCAATTATGTATATAAGTTACAATGTATAGTTATTATAGTCTTGATTCAGGTTTGATGAACCACAATTAAATAAAACGTTTCAATTATCTTAACTAATAATTACCTAATAATTACACGACAGGATAAAGTAGAATAGTCTGAATTATTTGAAACTCGTAACCTTTCTTAACATAGCAAATAATATTAAAAAATTATGTATTTAATCCATTGAGTAATTAAAAAAGTAATAAGTCAGTCTACTAAGAGTGAATGTGATTAAGTGTTAATCATAAATCATAAGTTAATAGAGAACTATCAATTGTCTACTTAAGTTGAGTCGGTTTGTAGTTGATTGGACTTCTGGCAATAACGAGAGCGCCATAGAGCGAGGCATTCTCGATTGATGCCATAGTCTTCTCAATCAAAGTGGTGATTGGGAGTTCGGCTTCTTTCCGGAAATCAGTACGAAGTATTTCAAGATACTTCACGGTGACACAGCAATACTTTTTCGCAGCGGAACTGAGGGGTCGTTCCATTAGCGGGTTTGATTCCGGACGCCATTTAGCGTCTTCGAATAAACGGACCAGCTTTATCTCCTTGTCAACCTCCGAGTTCATCTCATTAATGCTAACATTGGATTTCATGAGTTCGGACAAGTTTGTGCACTTGAGCGGAGTCGGTTCCACCCAGTCTGTCTTTCCACGTGCAGCTTGAATCCAAACATGAGACAACTACAAAAAAGAGAGGATAAGAAATGAGACAACAATTGGAAATCAAAATATTTCCTCGTTCCAATTGTTATAAATAGGTGAACTATTAGTGGAGTTATGTAAAGTACCATAGTGTCGTATACGTTTTGAAGCCTGATTCCTCGGGTATGAAAGAGAAAATCAGAGAGTGGGCGAACATCATGAACAATTTTCTCCACTTCCTTGTTCCCAAGGATAAACTTATCCAAATGTTGCCAGAATAGGTCTCCATTCATCAAGAAAATATCAAACATTATGACTGTATTCTTGGCACAAATAGCTAACCACCTTGCTTCCATGGATCTCCCTTTTCCATGACCCAACAGAGCTACAGCCAAAGACTTTTGATCCTCAAGAGCGCTTAACTAGAAATATTAAACGTCATTTTCGTAAATATATTTAAATAAAAACCAGGGATCTTCCACTAATAAAACTAATATTTACAATTAATAGCCTAAAATATGGTATCTTATTAAATGTTGAATATCAAGATATTGACAATTGACCAGCATTTTGAGTAAGTGTTAATGTCATACCGCACAAGCCAGCTTTTTAATATTGTCAACTTCGTTCGTTGTACACAAGTAAGGAACAGTGTGATTGACAACAACAGGTGGATCATCCAACAAAGATGCTATAAATACAAAATGGCATTTAACGAAACATTTTATAATTAAGAATACATGAAATCATAAATTATTCAATAGAAATGTTATTTATTTCCTTAGCTACCTACTCCATTATACATATATGTAAGTGTTTGGCATATTTGAACAAAAATCAAGCCACAATGAATGAAATTGAATTAACACTAAATTTTTGTAAGACCATGTGAATATGATACCTGATGTAATTTCCGAATGCTGATAAATGATATGGCCCGAAAACGTTCCATCGGGCTTCATAGGGGAAATGATAAATACCGCGGAACTATTGGGGTTGAATAACACCTTTCCAGTGTAGGAATTTCCATCTTCATCGATTACTTTGACAATTGCTCCCTTCCGAAACTGGGTCAAATTATAATTGATTTCTTTCGGTTCGAAATGAGGTTCAATACGAGAGAAAGACTTCGAGGGAGTGTCATTCCTCGGTTTATTGTAGCTTGAGTACGGCTTGTTGTTGAACTTTCCTCGATACGCCATTATCTTAAGCACGTGCTTTATCTAACAATGAAAATATGAATCACAAAGCAACAATTAGTATAAAAGACTCAAATGTTAATAGAAAACAAGTGCTTTTTTAAATTAAAAAGCCATGTAATGTAATGAGTAATGAGTGTAAAGTACGAAATTACCACGAAGAAAAAAGGGGATTAATTATACGACATACGAGCAGGTAATACTCGTGTTGGTAAATGAAAATGTTTACAAAATTTTATCTAAGCTGCTAGCAAGTAAGAGAAATATACGACTCGTCGGACTTAGAACTAAATTAAGCACCTGTCAATTAATAATTGTCAATTATTTGACTTGATTGGTTTCAAGTTTTAAGATGGAAATTGGTGATTTTTAATGTCAAGCGTTGTTTCTTGGCAGGAGACTGAGAAATGGCTTTCTTCCCTCTTTTCCGCTTGGGCCCAGCCAATGCTTCTCAGATAGAACCTCGAGACAATACGTTCGTATTTCTACCTCGACCGAGACCTGTTGAATTTGTCTCAATAGTCCCCAAATCAGAACGTCTCTTTCTCACCCAACACAAAAATACCTACGTAGGTACATACTAGATAGAACCTATGGTTTATAACTATTCTTCAATAGACTTACCTATCTAATTAGGCTAATGTTGCATTCTTTCATAACTTTTAAGTAATTACTTAAATACCTAAATTACTGAACTATGGACTTACTTAAGTAACACATGCATAGGTAGGTATGTATGTGTAGTGGATGCCAATTAGCTGTGTGACTAAATTCAAAATTGTCTTCGTGGAAGAAGAGCGAATGTTGAAAGTGATCGTATAAATCAACTGCCGGCTCGTTCTCGATCGGTCGGATCCGAATTGAAAATCAGGACCATCCATTTTTCAGTTCGGTCAATATGGAATCTGCTCTTGAGATTGCCACAAAACATTTCAGGCTTGAGGTAAGTCATTTAAGTGATACATTTCTCATCATGTGATTCATAAGTCATATATTCAATACTTATTTTTCAGTAATTTTAGTCTTTTTAAAAGATCCCATTTAAAAGCAATATCTAAAATTCGCTTTTAGTTATATTGGAATTTACAATCTAAAAACTAAATAAATTCAACATTAGAATTAATATAAAAATATTTTTAACAATCAACATATTTCAAAGAAGTTACATGTTTATCTGATGTCCTTATTTAACATATGTCATCATTCTCATCATCCGCTAGTCTTAAGGCATAAGTATTTTCAATTAAGTTTTATGGCATCAAATGTTTAAATTGTATAAATTGGATTTGCATAACTTTATTTTTAAGCTTTGTTTTAAGTTTTAACTAAAATTTAATTTTGTTTATAGGAACACGAGGCTGAAGTTCGAAAATTGGAGAACATTATCAAAAACTTTGATAACCCAAAGGACGACATTGGTAAAGGCGCCTCTGCACTTTGCGGTGGAGATGCACATGTAACTTTTTATAAGAAAGAAACTCGAGCTGAAATAGAAAAATCTTCTTATCGTCTCGAAATCATGAAACGGGTATATATTCCAGTTATAAAAGGCGATTTATTTAATCATAATTAATTCTTTAATTAATTCGTCGATCAAACCATAATTTTTCATAATTAAGTAATATTTCTTCTATAGCAAAAAATGTAATATCTTATACTTATTTTGTAAGGCCCTTGAAAATGAGGAATCTCGCGAGGTTGATTACATGAAGAATATCACCACGATGCTTGGCTGCTTCTTCAAGATGGCTTTAATCAAAGCCTACCCGAAAGAAGCTGGAGTTCCTCTTGCAATCCTTCCAAATGGAAATCCAAAATTCGGAGATTACCAGTGCAATGTGGCAATGGGAATTTCAAAAGTAATTATTCGAGTTTAACATACTTAAATTAACCATGAGATTATTTTATCTTTTAAATAGTCATTGGTCAGAGGTGAGCATTTGATTAATATTTTTTTATTTGTAGAAAATCAAGGTTTCTGGACAAGAAGTTGCAAAGAATATTATGGAATCATTACCGGAGAATAATGGAATTGTTGAGTCTATGAGTGTTGCCGGGCCTGGATTCATTAACATCACAATCACGGCTGCTTACGTTGAGAAGGAGATCAGGAGTTTGTTTCTCAATGGCGTAAAAATTTGTCCACCGGTCAAAAGACAGAGAGTCATTGTTGACTTCTCATCTCCAAATGTTGCAAAAGAAATGCACGTTGGTCATTTAAGGTGATTTCATTAATTTTGTCCTCATTCTCATAAATATTTTTTAATATGATTATTTCCTTATAAATTCTTACTGAGCGTGAGAGAGGGACTTTATAATAAAAAATATTGTAATATATTACTTTCATTTAAAGGTCAACTGTACTTGGAGACTCCGTTTCTCGACTGCTGGAATTTATTGGCCATGATGTCTTGCGTCTTAACCACATTGGAGACTGGGGAACGCAATTCGGCATGCTCATTGCTCATCTTCAAGATGAATTTCCAAATTACTTGGATAAAGAAGACTTTGTTCTTCCCGTCAATGATCTCCAAGAATTTTACAAAGTTGATGCATACTACAATATTAATTTGTTAATTAATTGTAAATTGTTTTCATGAATCTCATTTGATATTTTTTACAAATTATCTGTAATTCAGGAATCGAAGAAGAGATTTGACGAGGACGAAGTTTTCAAGAAACGCGCTTACTCTTGTGTCGTTAATCTTCAAGCACGTGAACCTTCTTATATCAAAGCTTGGAAAAGCATTTGCGATGTTTCTAGAAAAGGCAAGTACATATTTATTTGTGCCTAGTTAAGTTATAAAAACTTATTAAATAAAGTATCTAATGTATTGAACTGTAAATTGAATTATTATAAGTTAGTATTTAATAGTTTAATTCGTTGATTAGAATTCTCGAAATTGTATGAGCGGCTTGGTGTTGTGATTGAAGAGCGTGGAGAGTCGTTCTATCAGGATCATATGAAGAGCCTAGTGGAAGAACTTGATTCTCGCGGTACTAATACTTGGCATTAAGACGTTTCTCTAATGTCTCAGTGTCATTTGAATTCATTTTGGCATTTAGGGGTGTTGGAGCTTGAGGAAGGTCGAAAGTTGCTTTTTCCAAAAGATTGTAAACAAATTCCACTCACAATTGTAAAATCTGACGGAGGGTTCACGTATGACACTTCAGACCTCGCTGCCATCAAACACAGGATTGAGATCGAAAAGGGCGATTGGATTATTTACATCACTGATGCTGGACAGGTTGGGATTTCCACGTTTGTACCATTATATCACTTTTCTTTCTACAAATGTACAAATAAACTAGGTATTGTATTAAATGAATACAATCAATCCATATTATTTATTTGGATTGAATATACAGGGTGTTTTTTATCTTGGGCGCAATCTTTAAGATTCAACATCTCAAAAACCATCCAAATAATTTAAAATTGGTTATATACATTTAATGAGCAA
>VJMY01000489.1:0-57260 GCA_009869795.1 Neelides sp. FZ-2019 | reverse complement strand
CCTCGGATAAATTAATAACAAATGTTATTAATAAGAATTAGCTAATTATTTTATTGCTTGACTTATTAATTTGGTTTATCAAATTAAAAGCAAAAAATGTAAAATAAAATTTAAAAGTTGTTTGATTTGTTTTGAGACATTTTTTTTAAATTGGAGATTCTTGGTTTTGACTTTTTAAAAATACGATTGAGTCGTCATATATTATATGAAACCATTCACGTTGAAAGATTTTAATCAACAAAAAATTTAAGAAGGTCAAAGCACGACATTTTTTATTGTGGGGAAAGATGACCATACATTTTGTGCCACAGATCCAACAAGTGTGTGAAGAATTTTGCAATTATGCTCACTATATTATACAATTTATGTGGAAACTCTTTCTCTTGTGAAAAATATCTCTCAGGAATTTGTGAGAGAATTATTTAATATTTGTACTTTTGTTCGTCCTTCATGGGAAGTATTCTCAGTTTCGTTAGAGTTAGAATGATCGAAAATGAGAATTCAAAAGTTAAACGTATATACTTTTATATAAAGTTAAAATACCTATACATAAATTGGGGTATTCGTTATCCTCATGACGTCATTACTCATCATTGTAAGTTACATATAATGATATAATAATACTCACGAGAAAATAGACATAAGACCTATGTAAGTATGTAATAATTATTTCTTACATAATTGAACTTATTATTTCACAAAATTTTTTTTATAATTTTCTCATGCCTCATCATATGTTTATTTGTTCATTCGTTTCTTTAATAAGATTAAACGAGAGTGATATTCACTTTATCAGGTTTATCATTAATGTACTTTGAATTAAAATGTTTATCTAAATATTTTAATGGTAAGTACAGAATATTTATGCAATCGCTTAAATGGGAAGATTCCCAAATGTGTAAAAATTAATGAGGATAGATTTCAGATAAACAAAATAATATAGAAAGTTGAGCTAGGATTTAATTGTGAATCATCAAAGAAATCATATTTATGCTTAATATTTATAATAAAATTATAATTTTAATAATTGAACATTATCTCACCTTTTGAAATAAATATTATATAAACAAAAAAAATTGAGAATATGGATTGCAAAAGTGAATTCGATTCATTGGTATATAAATTAAAGAATCTTGTTATCAATTGATTAAACTTTTCTACAGAATATATATAAATGTATGTGGAAACGATAAATATTTGCAATTAATTAATAAAATTAATATTATTCTTTATATCTTAATTGATAGGAGAAACGGGGAAAAATACTTACTGAAGAACTCATCACTCTTTTGGATAATACTGAAATATGGAAATTCTATAAGAATACTTCAAAATCTGAATCTTCTTATATACATAAAGATGGAAATCAATACCGTGTTAACGTACAAATATTTTATAAATATAATAATATATAATTTATTTGTTTATAAATATGTGAAATGTATTCCTTGTTCATTTAATTCATCATGATCTTAATCTAATGAACAAAATTTAAATACATAAATTGAATTGATAAAATCTATTTCATAATTTAAACTCACAATTTGTAAATATTTTCATGAAAGATTTTGTCTATTTTTAGGGTTGGTTCCCAACATCTCCTAGGGAATTAATCAAAATATTTTTTGACCAATTTGAAGATACGCCAAAATGGAATCGGAGCGCCGGGACTTACATCATTATTGATGTAAATTTAAAAAAAATTGTTCTAAAATCCCGTTATACATTTAAAAAATATTATATTTTAATATTTCTTATAGAATATCTTCGAAAGGACGCATATCGGTTATCAAAAATCTCTTCAATTCGGCCCAATTTCCCCTCGCGATTTTATTCTTCTCAGACATTACGAACATCTTCCAAATGGCGGGGAAATTTTGGCTTTTAAATCAATTGATTGGCCTGAAGAAAAAATTAAAAGTCATACAAATGCTGTGAGGTTTGGAAATATAATTACAATTTATAATTCTCTTTGAAAATGTTTTTACTACTTTTTCATAATTATGTGTTAGAATTATGAAATTTTATGTTATATTAGTTATATTTATATATGTTTAGTTCTAATGATTATTGAATGTATGCTGATTAAAGACTAAAATAGTTTTTAGGCCTAAAATATCTATTATTTTTTGCATGAAATTAGAGGGGATCATGGATTGAGCGGATGGAGATTTCTTCCTGTTCCTGGAAAAGAAAACGAATCAACTGCGGAATTAATTTGTAATGTTAATTTGAATATGGTCTGGATCCCTTTTTTGGAGACATTTGCTATTAAGGGATTTCAAGAAATTTTCACGGACGTGAGAAAACATTTATCCCTTATGAAATGAAAAGTTAAATGTGAGATACATAAGTAGTTTTATTCCTCGTATCTTCAATTAATTTTCGCCACTTCCTTTGTTAAGTTTTAAATGTTCAATCAATACTATTTTAGTATGTCATGTCAGCTTAAATACTTAGGCAGGATATACCAACCTATCCTATCCTATATACCAACATTTAAAAAATGTTAACTTCTCTAAAATCTATTAAAAAATAAAAGTTTAATTTCAATGTAAAAATTGGATTAAGTTAAATTGTTTTAATATGATTTCAAAAATATCAGTTTGTTCAAAAAAGTAATCTTCTGTGCATTAAGTCGTGCATTATTATTTAACAGATTTAATTAATAATAATAAAAATATATTATTTAAAAATTATATAACACTTATTTATATTTCAATATTTTCAACTCATCAATCAAATGAATTTACTTTGCCGACTTTTCTCACATGCATGCGCTAAATTGAGAAAACATTGAATGCGGATATGGACAATGCAGAGAGTTGAGGTATGACGGTATGAGAGCAATGAGGGGCATATTGAGTCATTGAGGTGGGGATTGTGAACAAAAAAAGACTTTAGAAAGCAAATTATAATTCCTGTCAATATCATTTCACCTTATTTGAATATAAGCTACTCAAAATCATTAGAATTTCAATTTTAACATTTCAAATATTTGTAGTAATTTTGTTGAGTCTTGCAATTTTAAATACAATTTCTATATTTATATTATAATTGAAATTAACTATCAATTATATAAATACATAATATTTACCCGCCTTATGAAAATATTCCCCAATACAAGTTACAAGGTGTAAAAATTCTTTCCAATTTCAATTGTCAATTTTCCTAATATTCTAATCTAATAACAAAACAATATTAACGATTTATGTTAATTGAGGTCATTTGAAGATTTATTTGAAAAAAATATTTTAAACATTGTAACTCTATTTTTGTATTTAGAATACTTAATTATATATTTCTAAATTTTTATTCAAGATGAATTCAAAAGAAGAATGCTGCTTTTGTCGGGCGGAAATTGGCGAAATGAATAAATTAACATTAACTCAAGTGAAATTGAACATCTGCACAAGTTTCTGCAGCCTGTTGAATCTTCCTCATTATCCATACGGCGAAGAGATGTTTCGTCACTACTGGTGTCCTTCTTGTCATTACAATATCAAAAGTAGTGGGGATCTGATCAAGAAATTGGAACAAATCTCAGCTCAGATAGCAAAAAATCGAAATGATCTCGAACATTTGATTATTACAACCCAAATGAATTTATCAAAACTTGAGACTCAAAATTCCTCAGCTCATTTTCGACAAAGTATTATAACAAGTTAGACAATTTTTCTCTATCTAATTAAATCCATTATTTACGTCATCGACTTATACTAATTAAGATGCAATAATATAATTTTATATGCTAATAAAACTTTGATATAATACTTAGCTAAAAGTTTATATATTTCTTTATATTATTTTAGCAATAAATTTTAACACTTTAAAGAATTTAGTAATCGAAATATAATTTAATTAAATTTTTTTTATAACTTTAGATTAAATATTGATTTTTAATAAATTTCAGAATTAAACCTCTCCTCATTTGATGGAGCTTCATCATTTCCAACAATTGAAGAAGAATTACCCATTGAAGGAGTTGACCAAAGAGGATTTCTAATCCCTTCTGCTTCCAATATTAAACTGGAAATTTTGCAAAACAACGAAGGAGAAAATGACTTTTCATTTCCCAATGATCAAGCTCTAGTCAATACAGATTTCCACTATGAAAACTTAACCAACTTAATTCTCCCTACAAATGTGAATTTTGAAAGTGAAGGACCAAGAAAGTCAAGGAGAAAAAGGGAACAAAGGGATCCCGACGACGACGATCCTGACTCTTATCTTTCCATGACAGAAGACGAAGACGGGAATTTTCTCTCAAATAGGAAAAACAAAAAGCGAAGCCGAAAAGATATTTTTCAAGTTCTGAGCCCATTCGAAATTGAGGATTTGAAGTTAAAAGCAAAAAATTCAATTGTGCAAGTTTCCTTGCGACGTTTGGAGTCAATGAGCCAATATGAAATCCAAGAACTTATCAATTCACCCACTCGAAATCCCCCACAACTCACCATAAACAATTCCTACTATAATGACAGAATCATCTGTTTTAATCCCAAATTCGAAACAATCCATGCGAACGGTCGAGTTTCTTACATGTGTCTCGTGCCCGGGTGTGGGAGAATCCTGACAAATGGGAATTGCAGATATGATCACAAGTTCCTTCATCTCCCAGAAAAACTCCCTTGTTCGCTCTGCTCACTGGAATTCCCATGTCCTCGCCGACTCCGCCAACACTTAAGACAAGGAGTGCACAAATTGAACTCTTTTGACCTCTACAACAAATTAGTGGCGGAGTTCATGAACAGAATGGAACAATTGGCTACTTTTTGGCCATCGGTTCAAATACCTGACCCTCCAACTGAACCAGAAGTTTCACCTCAAGAAGTTGAGGAAACCCAAGAGGAATTGCAGGCAGAAACTCCCAATTTTGTTGCATTTGGCTCAGAGTCAATTAAATATGAGAATATTATAGTGGACGAAGATACCACACATTACAAATGTCTCGTGCCTGGATGTGGGCAAATAATGAAAAATAAATTCAAAAAGGCCTATCATAAATATTATCATTTTAGTGAAAAGATTTCGTGTCCGATTTGCTCCAAGACTTTCGTCCATGCGAGTCGTTTCAAAAGACATTTAAACGAAGTTCATAAAGATCAGAAGACCAATGAGACCTACGAAACACAATTGGCGGATTTTCTTGCTAGGATGAAAAATTCCCCGATTGTGTCTTTTACGCCGAATGTTCGAGTTCGAACGAAAATTTCCACCAAAAAGCAAAAAACGGTCACGTGTGAAACTTGTGGTAAAGTAGTGAACTCTGGATCAATCGGCCGACATAGGAACAGACATACTTTGCCTTTAGCCTGTGAAATTTGCGGAAAAAGATTCGCCACGAATTATTCCTTGATTGATCACCAAAGGCGAATGCACGAGATGACTGAAGAGGAAAAGCGGGAAAGTTTAAACATGGCCAAAGTGAAAGAGCAAATGATTTGTTCCATCTGCGGGGTCATGACGCATGGGAAGTATGGGCTGAAGAGTCATATGAGATGTCACGCTGATCCAGAGTTCGCTTGTCAAGTTGAAGGATGTGGGAAAACGTTTACGCGTGAATCGAGCTTTAGTAAGCATAAGATCATGCACAGTGGGGTGAGGCCGTACATTTGTCCGAATTGCGGGAAGGATTTTTCAAATTCCCATTATTACCGCGTCCATGTGAGGACGCATTCCCAAGTGAAGAATATACACGTGTGAGATTTGTCGACACTCGTTTAATGTCCGGGAGTATTTGTACGTCCATTATAGGAAACACCGGGAGAAGGATGAAAAGAAAGGGATTTTAAATTCTCCCGCTATACAACTATTGAAGGAATTTTCAAAGGAGAAAACCAGAGATTTTCCCAAGACAATTAACAAAGGACTCAATAAGTTCGACGAGGATGGAAATCTTATTTAAAATGCTCCATATATTGTATTTTAATAGTATGTATGTTTGTAATTTTGATTTTTGCAAATGTTCATTCATATTTCAAGGAATTTGTACGATTCGTTTTCCAGTTTTGATGCAATATTTTAAAATAGAATTTATCTATTACATATCACCTAATATGATATAAAACATTCTTGTTCTTATAAATGCAACTTGTTGAATTAATGACCATAGTCATTTTGCATCTTTTATTGTCCTTTTTCATTAATTCATTGTGTGATAAAGTTCAATTTCATATGAAGTTAATATTTTACAAACACTTTAATTTAAATATTTAAATAAATCATTAATAATGATTCATTATAAATGTTACGGGTGAATTAATCAGTATACATGTAATTCATAAGTATCAAGAATTTAAAAGCTAGGTAGTAAGTAAGTAAACAAAGGCTCCAAGTCTCTGTCCGGTCTGTCCCTCAAGAAATTCGCTTAGTAGATAAGGGAGACCCTCATCACCTCCTCAGTCATCGGCATAGGCGATTCAGGACTCACAGGTCTTCTCACTTGTCAGACTCACCCCCAGTCCCAGTCCCTGTAGGGCTGCACCCTGCACCTGCAGTGCAGACCCTCAGAATCCATTCATATTCACATTCTGACTCACGCGCCAGCCTCTTGCACTTTCTAAGATAATTGCGAAGCTAAAATAAGAGATTCGATGAATTTTGACTCGGAAATTCAGAATCATCACAATTTCACAATACGAGACTTTTCTTAAAGTTAGTTAGAATCTTACGGAATTTAACGAAAATTAAATTAACGAGATTTTCTTTAAATCGCTATTTTGTGCAAAAGAATAAAATAGTGTTTTTTTATTGAAGATAATTTGAATAATTATAAGGAGGGTTAAGCTCGTCGTCTGAAAGAGTGATTAATTAAAAAGAGTTTATAGAGAATTTTTCAAAAGTTCCAATTCGCATTGTATTGCGCTGGTAAGCTTGATTTTTATTAAATATTTAAATCTCAACTTTGTCTTACTTAGTTAGCTTTTCTTTTTATGTGAGATATAAAAGATGTTTTTAGGTGTTGATGAAAGCTGTGATTGACCGGTTTAGCTAAAACTAAAAAAAACTAAACAAAACTAAAGTATAGTAAAGTATTTTAGTTAAACTAAACTTTAACTTAAAATTTCTATTATTTTCCTAGTAGGAAGAAAGATGAGTGGTGTATGTGACGAGAGCTATGGAATCAATGGATGCAAAATGTGTGGGGCCTTCCCGATGGAACCCGACTGCTTCCAACCTCACCATCTCAAAGTCTTCTGCGAGACCTGCAATGAGAAGTTCGAGTCGCGGTTATTGTTGAAGAAGCACGAGGCGACGAGCATGCACAAGCTCAAGAAGTCGCTGAGCTGCCACGGCCGGAAGGCCCGTTGGGAGAAGGAAGAGGAGTTGGAGAAACGTCTGAGGCGGAATTACCCAAATCTCAAGAGACTCACCATCCGACTCGAGCGACTCCCGGAGGAAACCCTCATTTCTCTCATTCTCAAGAAGGACAAGCCACCCATGTTCAAGTGTGGATCTTGTGCTGAGCAGTTCATTTACAAGACGAGTCTCACCATCCATGAAAGGACGCACAAGAAGGAAGGAACGAGCGAGAAGCTCCATGGGCTCTTAGACTCTTTTGCTCACGATGGGGACAAAACGAACATTTGCAAGATTTGCAATAAGGAATTTCCATCCAGAACATATCTCAAGATTCATAAGAGTATCCACTATTGATTTAACATGTGATTTCCTAATTATTGAACGAATTGAATTGATTTATTCCATTGATATATTATTATTATCGGATGTTTCAAATAATTTTTTAAATTGACAATTTCAATGTGCCACAGTTGCTCACTACATAGGTATGTAATAAAACTTTAAATTATTCTTATAAATTCACTGCTGAGTATTGATTTTACTAATGGTCATGATCAGTCCATTAGCTTACTTCTTTCATTTAATTCATTGTTCAATTTCATATATAAGTTGTTATTTAGAAATACTTTAATTTAATATCATTTCATAAAGATTTTAAAGATATTTATGATTAAATAAATAAATTCATAACAGTTTATGAAATATCACATTTAAATGCTTATTTACAAGTGTAATCTTGTTTAATCATTTCATTTTCTATTCTAGTATCATTTCATTGATTGATAAGAACTTTTTTTTCATATAATGATTGCGACTTTGATTTCGTGATGCTATTGCGTGCACTCTCATTCAATCCAAATACGATTTTTGGATTTTATAAAGTCCTAATATAAATTGACATTTCAGAATTTAGATTGAAAATAAATCTAAAATTTCAAATAAAGCGTATGTTATATATTTTCAATATTTTCACTTTATGTATAAGAATAATTTTAATTATATTGTTGAGATCATTGACTGCGATATTAATGAAATTAAACAAAATAAATAAACAAGTATTATAAAAATTTGAAAGGTATGATTTTTTTATACCTAAATTATTTATAAATTAAGAGGGTGCATAGTTTATTGTAAAGAAAGGCAATAGACCAACAATGCTGTAATTAATAATTAAATCCGATTTAATTCTAGAATGAATTCTAAAGATAAAGATGGATGCTGTTTATGTGGATCTCCAAGTCCCAATTTTCAAAGTGCGAATTTGACTCAAATAAGTCTTGACTTCGTGAGTCGGAATTTCTGCAATTTGCTTCATCTTCCTTATTATCCCTATGGCCAAGATTTGCTTCGTCTTCACTGGTGTTTGTCCTGCAATGACAAAATCAAAGACAGTGGAAATCTGATCAAGAAATTGGAACAAATCTCATCTCAAATATCAAAATGTCGACTTGATCTCGAGCAACTCATTCTTTCTTCACAGGTCAATGTAACGCAAGATCAAAACTCACCAACATTTCAATTTCGACAAAATATTATAACAAGTAAAAACAAATAATAAATCAAGTTAAACTCAATTACAAAGTTTTCATAATTTTCCATTGTTCAAGATCATTTAATTCAATTGCGTAAAAATAACTTTATCTTGATCAAAGCTAATAATAAAAAGTAATTTACTCATTTAATTACAGAATTAAAGCTAGCGATCTTAGAAGACCAAAGTTCTTCTTTGCTCACTGAAGAAGAATTTTCAGTCTCAAGAAATTTTGCCAGTGACATGAATGCAATGCCTCCAATTAATATCATCAAGGAAGAAATATACGAACTCAACGAGCTATTATGCGAAAATTCTCCTTGCAATGATCAAGAAACAGAAAACACTGATTTTGAATCTGATGAAAACTCCCAAGACCCAAGATCACCCTTGATCATAAAACCCGAGTCAAATGAATCCTCTGAATTAACCACAAAAAAGTCCCGAAATAAACTCCATGTTAATCCCGACTTCATTTTGTCCTCAGGACTAAGAACCAAAAGTGATCACTTATTTCCCAACGTTAATAAAAAGAAACCAACCACAAAGAAATCTTTTCGCATACTAACTCAACCTGAACTAGAGGAATTGAAGAAACGAGCAAAGTGTTCAAATGTCCAAGTCTCCCTCCGTCGTCTTGAGTCTTTAAGCCAAAAAGAAATCCTCGAACTCATCAGTTCAACAATTCAAAATACACGGAAGAGGAAAAGGGGATTTGGCAACAAATTAAGGAATCTTTGTTTTAATCCTCAATTCGAGTCAAAAACGAATGCGAAGAATCAAGTTCAGTTTCAATGCCTCGTGCCGGGTTGTGGGAAAGTGATTTATAGCATTTCTTCAAGATTCGACCACAAATTCTCCCACCTTCCACAAAAACTCCCCTGTTCTCTTTGTCCATCTGAGTTTAATAATCCACGCGCCCTCAAAACTCATTTGAAAACAGGAAAACACAAATTGAAATCAAATGATCTTTTTAACTTAATTTATAAAGAATTCAGAAGAAAAATGGTGCAATTGGCCGAAGAGGCTTCAAATATTCTTTTTGATTTTCAAACGGAGGAAACTCCAATTTCTTCATCAATTTCTCCACTCAAAGCCAAAAGAGTCAAACTTCCAAATGACGCAAATATTGATGATTTAAACATTTTGCCAGTTGATTTATTGAGTCCTATAATTCCCTCACGTGCTTCAAAGCAAGTTCAATTCAAACCAATTCATGTGGATGATAAAATAGCTTACAAATGTCTTTTCCCTGGCTGCGATCAAATTTTTAAAAGCCAATTTGCTAAATTACACCACCGATTTTTCCATTCAAAGGAACAATTCCCATGTCCCTTTTGTAAAAAAATATTAACCAATCCGGAGTATCTCCGAAGACATTTAATTTACATACACAAAAGACCAAAGAAACTTCCAAGGAAAACTAAGTCAAATTCTCAAACAAATAGAAAAATCGTTACTAACAATAAAGATGAAACAAATAGTGAAAGTGAAGACAGAGAAACAAGTAAAAGTGTTAAAGAACACCCTGTTAAAGAACACGCTGTTAAAGCCTTGAGCAAAAAATCCCAAACAGTCTCCTGTGAATTCTGTGGCAAATTGTTTAATGGCAAAACAATCACAGCTCATCGATATAGTCATCTTAAGAATTTCACTTGCGAAGTCTGCGATAAAAAATATACAACAAGTTTCCGATTGAGAGAACACAGGAAAAATGTCCACAACTTGATGTCAGAAGAGAAGGAAAAGTGGAAAAAACAGCGTGAAGCAACTGTTTGTCCCATTTGTGGCGTTTTGGTTTGTGGGAATTGGAGATTGAAGAGACACATGGTTTGCCATGAAGATCCTTTGTATGTTTGCCCTGTAAAGGGTTGTGGGAAATCCTTTAGACACCGTTCGAGTTTTGGAAGACATAGCGAGTTCCACAAAGGGGAAAGGCCGTACATTTGTCCAAAGTGCGGCAAGAACTTTTCAAATCCTCTTTACTACCGCGTCCATGTGAGGACTCATTCCCAAGTGAAGAATATACACGTGTGAGATTTGTCGACACTCGTTTAATGTCCGGGAGTATTTGTACGTCCATTATAGGAAACACCGGGAGAAGGATGAAAAGAAAGGGATTTTAAATTCTCCCGCTATACAACTGTTGAAGGAATTTTCAAAGGAGAAACTGAAAAGCAGAGAAGTACCCAAGAGAGTCAACAAAGGTCTCAATACGTTCGACGAGGAAGGAAATCTTATTTAAAATGTTATTATTTATCTTCGTTTATATAGCGTATGTAATTAATCTTGAAAATGTCTTAATTCACGGATTTATTTGATTCATGGATTTCATTTGTCATTTTTAATATATATGTATGTAATGTTTATTAAATTATTTGTAATTAATAATTAGATTTTATTAGATCTAATAAAAAATTCTTCGCAAACGCTCATTAAAATTATCAATCATTTGTATTCGTCTTTCTTGCATTAATGAAGTTCATTTCATAGAAAATTACTATTTTTAGAAATACTTCAATTTGATATCTCTTCGTAATAACAATTTTATTAATAATGATTAAATTGATATAAACCTACACCTAAGTTGAGGGAAATGAGAAGAAGATGAGAAAGAAGAAGGAAGAGATTGTTTGTTTCATTTGCGGGGTTTTGGTGGCTGAAAATTACGGATTGAAGAGCCACAAGGTTTGCCATGACGACCCGAGGTTTGTTTGCCCTGTGGAGAGTTGTGGGAAATCTTTTAAGCACAAATCGAGTTTTGCACGACACAAGAAGATACACAAAGGGAAGAGGCCGTACATTTGTCCGAAGTGCGGAAAGGATTTTGCAAATTCCTATTATTACAAAATACACATCAAGACGCATTCGGCGTTGAGGAAATATGCTTGTCAGATTTGTGGCCAGAACTTCAACGTCCATAGTTACTTGTGCACCCATTATAGGAAACACGGAGAAGGATGAGAGAGCGGGGATTCTGAATTTTCAGGCTATACAACTCTTAAAGAGCATTTCCAAGGAGAAGAACAAGGAGCCGAGCAAACGAATCAATAAGGGAATCAACGATTCGACGGGGAGGGGATCATTGAGGCTGACAGTGACTAAAGGGATTTAAAATTATCAATGAGTCATACATAAAGCTTATCAAACTTTTCAACCATATGCAAAATGCTAATTTTTAATATAAACAACTGACATATTATTCAAGTTGATTCATTTCATTTACATCATTCATCACTCAAGTCATAGAATTTGATAATACGATTATTGTTATTTCATCACAATAAATTAAAATGATATTGATATAAGAAATACATTCCTTAAGAAATTGAATTGCTTAGCTATACTTTATACTAAACATCAAAGTATATCTTAAATATAATTAAAATAAAATTATAGACAAGAATGAGAATTCTTATTTTTTTACTTTTTCATTAGCGTTAAAACTTTAAAACTACATGTATGTATTCATTGCTACTTTAGCTAGCTTCAAACTATTTCAAGTTATCGTTTTCCATCCAAATATAAATATATACTTTTTCATTAACTTCTCTGCACTTGAATTAATTTGATCTTGAAATGCTTATTAAATTCAAAGTTTAAAGTTAAAAAATTAATAAGAACATACTATATAAAAATAAAATTGAAATAAGAATGTGATATTTATTTAGTTAGATTTCTTAAATTTAACATTCCTAAATAATATCACGAATATTCCTTTACTTACATTTTGACTAATTCATTCCTTTTAAACACGTTAATTCTTTATCACTCAAGGTTAAACTTAATAATTTTATACAGGAGATTCCAATTAACTTATTTTCCCAATTAACAGATTCGAATTAATTCATTATCTAAGGTACGGTTTGATTTTAAACGTTATATTCTAATTAAATAATTACTAATAACGACTTATATATTAATCCAAATGAGTTCATTGTAAACATAATTAACTAGCATTGTGTTGACAATGTTGACATGAATTATTAATTACCAATTATAAAAATTAAATATAAAACTTTTTATTAGATATTTTGCTTATTAGATGGAACCAACTTACGAATGCTGTTTATGTCTAACCTCCAATAATAAATCCAAAAGGATTAATTTGTCTCGACCTCAAGACCAAGACAAATTAGATTCAAGTAAGAATTTTTGCAGTTTGCTTAATCTGCCAATTGAACCCTTCGGCGAAGATTTTGTTAATCTCTACTCCTGCCCGAATTGTAACAAACTTTTAAAAGCAAGTGGAAAACTTTTAAAGAAGTTGGAGGAAATCACAGCCCAAATCTCAAAGAGCCGAAATTTTCTTCTCGATCTCGTTTTTAAGTCTCAATTGAATGCCGTCGAAACTGACAGTTTGTCTATTAACAATTTCCGTCAAAGCTTAATAGCAAGTAATGGAATATTTATTTTTTAGGATTAGGTTACATTTAAGCTTAGATATTTATTTTAAGTATTTCGTATTAATACAAGATTATCAATCGTTGCCCATCTCATTCATTATTCTATACATTTAAACATTTTAAAACATAGCAAATATGATTTTATATTTAAATAATACTTATTTAATTTTTAAGGACTTATGCAAAATCTTAATTCATCCCCGTGTGACTTTATCAAAGAAGAGATTTTGGACATTGATGATGTATCGTGTAATTACTCGCCTTTAAATGAGGAAACTTCCGAATGTACCGATTTTGAAGATGACGATCCAAAGATTAATGGAAAATCATCTAGAAAACGAAAAAAAATTAAACCTGAAAATGATCCTAATTTTTCCAATTCCGAGTCAAACAATAACGAAGATGATTTCCACCTAAAAAGGAAAATTAAGAAAAAGTCTGAAAATAAAACGGACATTAGGCGAAAAAACTCCTTGAGTTTCCTTTCTCCTTCTGAAATTGAGAATTTAAAGAAAAGTGCAATAAATTCAATTGCGAAAGTTTCTTTGCGACCCCTCGAGTCATTGAGTCGCGATGAAATTAGCCAACTCATCAAGTCAACTCGCACAAAAAAAGTCAGAATACGGAAAAGCCGAAAAAGACATTTGAGAGTTTTACAAGAAGAAAAAGTTATTTATTTTGGCGCAATAAAATTTGACAAAATCATGAAGGAAAACGGAGACGTTCATTTCAAATGTTTAGTTCCCGGTTGTGGGAAAATCTTAAGAGATCGTTATTTTCGTAAGGATCATTTATATGATCATTTTCCTGAAAGGGTGAATTGTCCACTTTGTCCTAAGAATTACCCAAATGTTCGTGGACTCCGAAGGCATTTGAGACAGGGACGGCATAAAGAGAAAAACAATGACCTTTTGGACAAAGTGATGAAGGAATATAAAATGCGAATGCTCGAATTAGCCACGCATTCGAACTCAATTAATAATAATTCTGCAATTCAAATTCTCGCCCAAGTTGATAATTCAAAATCCGCCCTGGTAGACATTTCAAGTGAGATTAAGCCGGCGCCAATGAGGATTATTGCTGAAGAGGCGATAAAATTTGAAAATTTGAGGGTTGGCGGGCAAGTTCATTACAAGTGCCTTGTTCCGGGTTGCGGGAAAGTTTTGAAAAGCAGAAATTGCAGATATGATCACAAGTTTGAACATTTCCCTGAAACTATCGATTGTCCGCTTTGTCCACTTCCAATAAAAAACCCACGGCACCTCCGCCAACATTTGAGACAGGGAAAACATAAATTGACCTCATATGATCTTTATATTAAAACGATGAAGGAGTATAAAGAGAAATTGTGTAAGATGACAAATTATATACAATTAGATGGACCCTTTTAAATAAGGATTAAAATAAATGTAAGACTCTTACATAACTTAACTGTCATTTATATGCGATAATGCTTTGTTAAATAATTTTTTGAAAAATATGTTATTTTAAATTACATACTAATAATAAGTTCTTCTCGATACCCTGTCCGAATGTCAAGCGGAATACGAGACAAATAGTATCTTAATCTACGTAATATAGCAATTGTTGAATTTATCAATAAAAGTTTCATCGGTCTTCTTTCTATATTCTGCAATATTTTCCTATTCTTTGCATGTATATGAAAAGTTGGGGCATTGTGATACATTTATTTAGACAAAAGACTGAATCCTGCTAGCGAGCTGTAACGTTCAGCATTCCCAATCAAACCCGCTTCCCCACTTTTCTCCGCACTCGCTACCCTACCTGCATCCCGCTGAGTATTCGACATAATTTCAGATGAGGGCCACCTATAAGCTGTGAAATATCGTGTTTTCGGGTCTTTTCTGCCTCGGATTTCGGTTTCTCGAATCTTTTGTTATTTAATCTCGACTTCTCAGATATATTGTTAACAGCAAAAATGATTAGAAATATTTTTGGGCGGATATAATTTATATAAAGATTAGAAATTTTAACAACCATAATAGCTAACATAATAGAATTAGGTACATACCACTAGCATTCTTTCATCTATTTTTTCATCTTGGCGAGTTGATCAGCGGATTGAAGGGAATTTTTAATATTTATATGTTAACAAAAGATCTACGAGACAATCAGCATGACATAAGCCTTTTGAGAACATAATCTTAATTATATCTCGCATTTAAACTTTCTATTGTAAAAATTGTAAAGACAAATAATTTGTAACTTAAAGTTTTTAAGACGTTAATATAGTAAATACAATACAATACAATATAATATCTCTCTAAGAATTTTTCACTCGAAGTATATATCTCACGAAGCAAATATCCCTCGAATAACTTAAATAAAGCATTTATGAAATATATGATAAAAGTAATTCTTTTACCTATACGTATAACCAGGATAAAAGTTATCCAATTTCTGGGGAAAAAATTTCAAATTTTTATTAAGTTTTAAACACATCTCCACCAACTTCCGCCCCAATTTACAAAGAGTTTGCAAACTTGATTTTCACAGCACTCGACTCCTGAGTTACTATTTCCGCACAAGCTAGGGCATCTTGGCTAGAAAGTTTTTTGATATGTATGTGAATTTGCAATTAAAATTTGACAAATATGATTATATGTATTAACAATAGTGAAATAAACTAGCTATGGTATAAAATGAACTATTTTTAATTAAATTGATAAATATAAATATTCCTACCTCTCCTACCAAAGAATCAGAGGGTGCTGCAATGCTATTTTGAATTACCAGGCAACAAACCACCAAGAAAAAAAACCTAAAATATTTTTTTAAATCTTCATTATACAAAACAACATTAAAGTTTGATTACAAATATCTGAAAGTTCCCGTTTTTTAAAAAATTTAATAGGTATACGGAGTCTACGTCTACAGTGTGGAGGGTAAAGTAACACGACAAGAAAAAAATTACCTGTAACGTCCCCTAGAAACTTTTGAAATAATTATACAGCTTTATTTAAGGATAACAAATTAAATACAAAATTACCCGAATGCTTTCATTTTATGAAAATGTATTTTAAATAATAGGTATTATTTATTAATTGTTCAGCACTATTGAAAGGTTTTCAGATATGTGGATCTGTGTGCCTATATATGGGAAAATACCCACAGATAACGACAACTAAACTAATTTGATTGACTAATTTAATCAGGCAAGTTCAAATAACAAATTAAGTTAAGTGTAAGTTAAAAGTAACGTAAGTTAAATATAAACATGTTTATTCAAAAAATTATACCCTTCTTATCGTCTAAAAGAATTTCAAGCACTCATTGTCAACAATTTAAGTCAATTAAAATAATATGAATCTTTAGCTACGTGATTAAGGTTGGGTATACTTTAATGAATTATGTTTAATTGCCTAGCTCATTTATTTACAAGCTAACTCACACATTTTTATAATAACTAAAATAGCTTTAAATTAATTGAAAATGATTTAAGATCTTATCTTTTTTATCTTTCAAACTTTTTAAATTTTAATTAGTTTCTAATAAACATTCATTATTATCACTGAATATCAAAAATCATTACTATTAATATGACTCATTAGTAATGACACGAGTCATTTAAAATCACCGATGTTTTGTTTCTATTCCTCCTTTTTATTACGAGCTTCCAATTTATCAGCAATCGTCCGATTTAACAATTTTATCACACATATGCTTACATATTTTGTTTTATAGTGTCATAACTCATAGTATTACCTTAATGCCAAAGGTGTTCAATAAACGGGATGTTAATTTCCCGTTGGAACAATGCACATATTAAAATGTGCATCTGAAAACAATTGATTATAAGTATACTCCTATTAATTTCATTTTTCATATTACTGATGATAATTGATAGGTCGAAATGCGAGGTCGCGACCTCGCATTTTAAATATTATTGAGATTGAAAGTTTTTTCACTCTCTTTAATTCCCTTAATTTAATTCTCATCGCTCATTTTTTCTCTTTAATATCGTATATGTATCTGTCAAAGGTCAATCAAAAAAGTATTTTTATCGTAGGTGTATTATTTCATTTTCATTACTTACAAGTAAATACTTACAAGTACGTTTTAATGGACATGTTAACAGAGCTGTGATTACTCTTATATTCTTTATCGCTGTAATAAATATTATAATGCTTGCATTCGAAACTCAGAACATTTAGCTACAATTTAATCTAATCTACTTATATATAATATAATATTCCTATCTATAGACATATCTATAATATGCCTAACATATAACATTTTAAATATTTAGTAGGTAACTTTATTTTTAGTTAGATTATTTGGGATTTATTAAAGAATTTACAGTGCTAAATAAGTTCATATCATAATATACATGTGTTTATGTATTCAGCTAAATTTTAAATTAAGGTTATGGTTGAAATTCTCTAATTTTTATAAATTTAAAATTATTAAACAATTTTAATTATGTTTTTATACTTTAGTGTTTTTATGCATAAAATGTTTCATGTTTTAATAAAGAGAGGAACATTTTAATATTTTAATATTGCAATTTTACAATTTATATTTAAATAGATATATCTATATTGAGGAGGTAAGATTTAATTTAGTGCATGTTATGCAGTGTTAGCAAAAAGCCGGTCGGAGGGAGTCGGGTCGGAGGCTTGAGCGTCTCCCACAGCCGCGGTGGCAAGGGCCCATACGCCCTCGCAGCTCAATGAGTCACATTTGCATACATTTAATTAGGCCTGGGACAAATGCACTAGGATAAGTCATAACATGCACTAAATTAGGTCAACTCCTCTGGTGAATAATAAATATACATCTAACATAATTTAATATCCAGAACTTTTTATATACCTAGCTAACTAATAATCTAACTTTAATGTTTGCTAGATTAAATTTCAACTAAATTCAAATCTCCAATCAAATCGGTTAAAGATAAGTAGTTAAATGATAGGATTATTACATTTTTATCAATTGAATGATGTCTGAAGATGATGACGATGACTAGCCACTTTTATAAAGTTCCTGATCTAATTGATCTAATTTTACTTTAAATTACAAATTATTTGTACGTGCTAATTATTTTTTTGATTCCACTCTTAAATACAATTTTAAAATTAGGTTCACAAATACACGTGCAATGATAGGTAATAAATATATTAAATTAATCTTAAACATGTTTAAACTTATATAAACCTCATTCAACGACTCGTTCAGGTAACACTTCATAATTATTTTCATTCAAAAAGAAATTTTTAAATAACAAAATAGAAATACTAAAATACAATTCACTACATTTAAATATGTAGGTAAAAATAAGAAATCAATATATGTTAGGTGAACTAATAAACTAATGAGAAATCTACTACAAACAATAAGTAGGTAGCGTACGTACACATGCCTGCAAACGTATGATAAAAAATTATTGAATTAATCTAATTGAAGAAAAGAATTTTATGAATTTTTATCAAACACAGGAAATACAGATGTACGTACTTAGGTGGTTTACCTACCTAACCTAACCTAACCTGGAACTACATATATGTCTATACGTTTAATTCTTGAATAACTGAATGACACAAAATGATGAACGGAATTAAAAGTAAACACATTGCGACTGAAATGATGGACATGGCACATTTGATCTCAAACGCTTCCTATTTAAGACACATTCTTCATGATAAATCCTCATATGAATATTTTCACGTGTTAATTTACTTAATTGGATTTTCCATCGGATTGCAAATTCTCCTTGGGCTACTATTGATTTTTCTCATTGGATTCGATAAAAGAGAGGAAATATCAGAGGAAGAATTGCATTCCAAGCAAGATAATGAAAATAATGGTGACCAATTAGATATGTCGTCGATGAAAAGCCTGAGAAAAATTGAAGTTCGAAAAAAAAGTTTAAAATCACAAATCAAAAAACACGCCAACAGAGCTGTTGCCATTCTAATTTTCTCTATTACTGTAATAAATATTATGATGCCTGCATTTGAAAATCAAATTAAAACTCCCAAACCGAATTGTTGAAAACATTTACTAGCTACTACCTACTTATCTACTACTAATTTAATTTGTATTGCTAGTATAATGATACTAAAATAATTTTTTGTTGAATAAAACGATTGAATGATTTTAATGAACTTTAAATTTTATTCGATTTAATTAGTTTAATTAAATGTCTTGGTACTTAAAAATGGAAACAACTTGTAACATATAAGATCATATAACATTTTGTGTTAAGTATAGTTGTATTTTAAACTGTAAAGAATATAATGTAAAAATATATAATAATCAAAGGTTATAAAATAATGGACGTTTCTTAAATTGCTTCAGCTAATTAAGTAATCTTATATAAAAATACGCGTCGTTAATATTATATTGAGAAAACGCTTCCTCATGAATGACTCTGAAAAGATAACATTAACATTTCTAAATAATATTTGTTTTAGGTTATAAAATACAGTATAAAATAGGAATTGGCAGAGAACGTCAAAAAATCACTGACAATGAATGACAAGAGTGAGTTATTGAGAAAAGCTTAAAACTAGATGATTATTAGTAACAAATCATTCACTCAGCAGATTTATGAAAATGAATTCCACATTTGAGTGAGACACGCGAAGTTCCAACACAATAAAGTCATCATTAAAAGAGAATTCTTTGATGTCCAGAAGATCTTGAGTTTGGGACTTGAATGAAGACAAGAGAGATTTGAATTCCTTCACAATGTGCCAATCTTTGGGATCATAAATCAGCATGTGGATTTCGTGCGGAGTCACTTTCACCACGCCCATTAAATCCAAACCACAATTGTAGCAGTAGTTGACAAACGTTTCGCCGAAGTTGTAATTTTTCTTTTTGGATCTGCCGCTGGTTCTTCTACCTAACATTTCGCCAGTTTCGCATTTTGAAGTGTTGAAGTCGATGATGAATTCCGTGTCGAGTTTTGGTGGTCCTTTCACTCGGTTTTCATCCTCTTCTCGTACAATTCTTAAGATTCTGGACAAACAAAAAAATGCTTATTTAATTTACACGCAATTTTTGTTAGCGAATTAAGGATAATTGTAAAATAGGTAAGTTTTCAATTTTCAGTTAACTAACTTAGGTATTAGATATAAACTTGACTTAAATGCAAATGTGAGTTTAAGACATAATAATAATAACATGATCAATAATTATAAATTGTTGACCTGATGTCGTTGGTCGTTTTATGAATCATTCTTGGAGATCCGTCGGGAAAGAAGTCAAGAGTGTCAGTTTGGAAATCCTCTGAAAACGTAGAAATTAGACGAGTATGACCAGCAACTTGATTTGTTGGCACTGAAGATATTTCTCCGTTTCCGACTTCGAAGGGTTCGCCGTCAATTCCCCAAACCTAAAATATAATTAAATATAATTAAATGATGAAATGGAATGGAATGGAATTAAATATATTATACTTGAATATTTTTATAGTGTGAATTTACTTGAAAGTACAAATACTTACTAATACCTATTTAAAAAAAATAATACTAATTGAACGAAAAAAATACTAACTTTGAAGTGCCCAGGACCAAGCTGAGAGACACACATGGGCATAAAGGCATTTTCGTCCATGTCCAGGTAAAATTCCGTGGTTTTGATTGTAAACAGAACTGGCGGTCGAATGAACAAGCGATGCGTAATTGGATAGATAGAAGAATCGTCAACATCTTTGGTTGAGGCCTAATGGAGTAAAATCAGAATCTTTAGAGATGCTTACATAACTGTTTTTAACTATAATTGTAAACTTGCTAATTACATGTTACATATTAAAGTGTTAAATCATTAAATGAACTTACAAACTCAATGATATGCTCCAGAAAATACACAGACACATTTTGTCCTTCGCACACCATTCCAAATGGTCCCATAAGCTCGAATCTTGCACTGCTTCGGAAAGCATTTGGCATTACCTAAAAAGGAAATTATTAAATACTCCTCATTATAAATAATAATATTAAATTAGAAATTATTTATTTGTGGGCAAAGCTAGTTGAGTTTAAAAGAGCTTTAATTAACCTGTAAGTGAGTCTTGCATAAAATAGGAGGATAATGAAAAACGATGTAATCGCTAACAATATTTCTATCCAATGTGGCCTTGTTTGCTCCAAGAATGAGAAGCGAATGTTCTTCGTTCGTCGTAATTTCGCTATAGGAAATCGTCTGGTGAAGACGAACTTCTTGCAGAAATTTCTGATCGTCAAAGCCAATAAAGTCCATGTAAAATCCACATTTTGAAAGTCCAATCAGCGTTGGCACTTGCCCCATTGTCATTGAATTGTCTTCCCAGACATTGAAAGTCTGCCAAACCTTTTTACCAATTGTGGAACATGGAATGTCGAGGGCCCCTTGGAATTCCAAGCTTGTTTTTCTGTCCAACTCCTGATTATGGAGTTTGGGGCGGTAGACGAAGATTTTTGAGTATTTTGAACTCTGGGAAAAGATTTGATTCCCGACGAGTTGCATCCTTGTCCTTGTTGGGTTTGATTGAATGACAAACATCTTCTCGGGGTCGTGGTCGACTGGACAGCGACTTTCAATAAGGCGGCGGTGAATGAAGAAATCGTGGCTGTCATAATAATTTCATAATTTCATATTTTTTATACTTTGAAATTAAAAAGTATTTGGGATTAAATTATTTTGTAATGAAATTTAATAATAAGTCATTAATTGTATTGGTTTGATTTTTTGCCATTTACCTCAAATAGGCCGAAGACATGATCTTCTGAGACCCAATTTCTCTCTCAAATAAATGAGTAACTAATGATCTTTTAGTTTTTGAGAGAAGTTCATATGAAGGGTCAATAGAGAAGACGGATCGTGGCTGTTTCCTCGAATCTTCAGAATGACTTCCAAGTAAATTAACCATTATAAAATATTTTGTCTAACGAAAGATGAGAAATGACATTAAATGAAAATTATGTTAATTCTATTGTAAAGCCATAATCTCTTATTTAATAAGAATGATAACTTCAATAAATGAAAACTCTTGTTCTCGTTAATGTAAACTCGTTTTTACAATTCCACCTTTCAAGACCACTTTCACAGTCTTTCACTCACGTTATGGATTTGATCAGCTCTCCTTTCCCTCACTTTTTCATAAAATAGCCAATAATTGAGGAAGGAGAAGTTGATTGAAAGTCTCATATATCCCCTTTTCGCTGATACACACAAGATTTGAAGGATTTTTTCTTCAAATCAAAGTCTCGACTTAAAAGATTTGTAATTATTAATCGTAAGAAAGATGATTGGCCGAATCACGAAACTGACAATCCACTAATAAGTGTACTAATAAATATTAGAAATCCTAATAATTTTTATAATGACAATGACAAAATGACTATAAGGCTTTTAATAATGAACTGAAAGAGCTAAAAATATTAAACAGTCTTTTTAATCGACTCATTCAACTTTTGAAGATTACAAAAATTGTTTCATTCAATATAGGTAACAAAATATATTTTACATATACAGAAGATACTTTATTTCAAACTTCATTAACATATTGACAACAATTTGCAAAATTGAGATATCCTTATAAGATAATTTAACCAAAATAAACATATATAAACATGATTTCGTTATAACTACTGCGCATGATTCTTTGGATTTGTAACGTCGCCTTTATCTTAATTAAACCGCTAATATGATTTTGACCGCTAAGTTATTTTTAACAAGTAACATTAGTAATAGTTTCTTTGTGTAGAATTAATAATCACATATTCATTAATATATTTTTCAAACCTAATCAAAATGGGCAAGAAAATTAATCATAAATTAGAGGGACTGGTGATACCTTACATTGAAGCAGAATATTCTTATAAAAAAATATAATCAAGTGATGCAAATCCAAAGAATCATCTTGTAGTAGGATCCTTACAGTAAATAGTAAACTCGCGAAAATTGACTGGAGCAGAAAATCATATATCAAAATAATAAAATACTGAATAGGTGGTGAATAGGTAATATTTGTCACATTGAAAGAAATGTGAATGACTCGTAATCTGGTAACATTAAGTTTCAACAGTAAAAAAATTAAACGAATACATACATAGAACAGAACTTAATAACAACAATCGATAATATTGAGAATATTTATAAATATTGCTTATAATAATCAGTCATTAGATTCAGTAAGCAAATTAATAAAGATAAAATCCGTTCTTGAATTGTCGCTTTGGAGTTGCAAGACGATGTGGTCACAATTGAAGGAAAATTCTTTGATGTTGAGAAATTTTTCCGACTTGATTCCAAGTGCAGCCATGGGAGATTTGAATTCCTTCACAATCCGCCAATCGCTCGAATTGTAAATGATGAGATGGAAGTCACTGGACGTGGCTCGAGCAGCAGCCAAGAAATCCAACCCAGGGTTGTACGAATAGCTCATCAAGGATTCTTCAATTTGATAAACTTTCTTCTTGGTTCTTCCACTCGTCCGCTGATTCGGATTTGGAGCAAGTGGAGTTTCTGCGAGTTGAGTCTTGAAGTCAATGATGAACTCCTTGATCACCTTCGGTTCGGATCTGATTCCATTTTCATCTTCATCTCGTGTAATCTTGAAGATGCTGAATAAATAGTAATTGCAATTAACTATTTATTGTAATTGATCATTAATGTTCATATTTCAAGAAAATTGTAATGTTATTTATGTATCAAATAAATAAATCTGACAATGAGGAGTTAATTAAGATTGCATTAATTGTTGGGATTTTTATTGGAATTACTTGATGTCTTTAGTTGTGAGATGAATCATTCTGAGGAATCCAGAACCACTAGTGAAAGCCAAGCTGTCTGTTTCAGTATCTGTAAAATTTTCACCGTTTGATGAAATCACTCCATTTTGAACACCCAATGGCTCAGGATTGATTGTCCAAAGCTAAAACAAGTAAATTAATTATTATATATTAGATAAATATTAAAAACGAACTCAATGTTAGGAGCGAGAGGAAAATTGATAATTAATTGACTTCAAACTATAATTTTAATTATTGAATTAATTTAAATCAAATTACTTTGAATTCTCCTGGAATGAGTTTTGAGATACAAAAGACCATTGAAAGATATTCGTCGATCTCTAATTCGAATTCTGGTGTTTGAATGGTAAAAAGAATCAGCGGTCGAGTTTCTAAACGATGAGTAATTTTAAACCCGGGCTTCATATCTTCATCTTTGAATGGAGATGCCTAATGGGGATGAGGAGAAGTTTAAAGAAAATACATTTGCTATAAATTAGGTGAGTTAAGTCAAGTTCCATTGGATTTCTAATGAATACTTTTTCATTCAAATGTTAATAATATTGTACAAAAACTAACGAATTTAATGATGTGATCAAGAAGGAAGGAAATTGACAATTTTTTCCCTTCATAAATCATTCCAAATTGGTCGTTAACTTCAAATCTTGCTCCATTCGCAAATGCAGACTTCATTATCTAAATTAATAGAAAAATATGTAAAAAGTTAAGTTACACAGTAATTACTAATTACACAATGTCATTTTAAATATAATAATAGGAATTCCTGCTAAATTGTAGGAAAAATGTCATGTGGGTAATTCGCGTAACTAGTGAAATTAGGTAAAAAGCTTAACATTTACACTAGATAAAAGTAAGTTTGTTCAAATTACCTGCAAATGTGAAATGCATTCAAGTGGTGGATAATTGAAGATGAGAAAATCGGCCAAGACATCTTTGGCCAGTGAAGCCTTCTTGGCCCCAAGAATCAACATTGATTGTTCTTCGCAAGCGTAAATGTTAACGTAGGAAATGGCATGGTGCAAGTGAACTTTCTCAATTAACTTCTGATTGTCAATTCCAATGAAGTCCATGTAAAATCCGCATTTTGTGAGCCCAATGATCGTTGGCATTTGGCCCATTGTCATCGCATTGTCTTCCCAGACATTGAAGGTTTTCCAGGCTCTTTTCCCCTTTGCATCAGACGAAATCGTGAGGATTCCTTGGAATTCCAACATCTTGTCATTAGTGTCTTTTGATTTTTTAGTGTCTTTAGGTTTTTGATTATGAAGCTTCGGGACGTAGACGAAGATTCCTTTGTGTTTCTCATGTTGGGAGAAGATCTGTTTGCCGACGAGTTGCAATTTGCTCACATTTGATTGGATGGTGAAGACTTTGTCAGGATTGTAGGTTGTTGGACATCGGCTCTCAATCAGTTGACGCAAGGCGAAATAAGGAAGTCTAAAAATACAATTAATAAAAACATCGTTAAAATCATCAATAATCCTATCATTAGTTATTAAATAATATATATTATTATTTTAATTACCCTGTATCAGCATTTGCTCCTCTCTGGTGAAAGAATCCCATTTGCTGCTCAAATAAGTGTTTGGGTAAAGGCTTCTTAAATTTGGTGAAGAGTTCATAGGAAGCGTCAACAGTTCTCGCAAATGAAATTATTGAACCTGACGATGGTAATTTATAGTCTTCATAAGCCTCACGAACAAGATTAAAATCAGCCCTAACCATTTTAATTGTTTGGCGAGTGAAAGAGTGACAGAATATATTGACTTAATGGACAGCCTGAAAATCCATATTTAAGTAAGTTCTAGCTAACTTAAGTGGATGTGTAAAATATAAGTAGAATAACTTGCCATTTGTTAATTAAATTAGGATGGAGCTAAAACTTTAATTATCAAAATTATCATGATATCATGATAATACGAACACGCGACCAGAACTGTTTCCCTCGTCCTAAGCAATGTCAAATTATCTATATTGTTTCAAATGTCTCATTTGGCCTCATTCGCGTTTTCTTGAAATGTTATTCATATTTTAATTTGATTTTAATTTTTATTAATGTAAATAAATATTGTTTTTTATTGTATTAAACATTGAATCATTGAATACCTACAAATAGTCAGAGTAGGTATAATCAAAAAACCAGTGTACATACATTTTATCTATTTAGGTACATAATTTTAATGTGAAATCATAATAATGTTCTTAAATATATTATGGTAATACCATTATATAATTTTTGTGTTGATGGTTGTGATATTACATATTTATGATTATTATGATTTTATGATATAATAAATGCAAGGGATGGATTGAAGCAAAATGTTACAATCGAATGTGAAATTCTTCTATATTTCGTTCATTTATTGACTTTTATTTTATATCACAATCTTGATCATGTGTATTTTAGGTAGCATTCATGGATTTTAGTATTGTAATTCATCGAATAGCTCTTTCACTTCCTTGTAAATCTCTGAGGTGAATTTTTTTGTGGAGCCTTAAGCTATTCGCCTGTGTAAACGTTTTTCCGCAAGTATCACATTTGTAAGGTTTTTCTCCAGTGTGCGTCTATCCATTATTCATCACATATTAAATACGAATATTAAATTCATATGCTTTGATTAAAATCTTGTACTTTTAGATATTGAGAATTAAAACTTTACTTATATACCCTAAGATGAAGAATCAAATGTTGTTTCACGTTGAAGCTTTTTGGGCAGATTTGGCATGCAACTATAATATAATAATTTATAATATTTTGAAATAATGTCAGAATATGTTTGGAAAAGTCATAAAAATCATAAAAAGGATTACAAGGTTTTTCTCTCGTGTGAGTACGAACATGTCTATTCAAATCTCTTTCAACAAAAAACGATTTACTGCAAAAATGACACTATAAAAGATGTAAAATAATAAAAATTACAGTATTGTAAATAAAGCAAATTAAAAAAACTTTAAAAATTCAAAAAGACTGTTTCGCCTGATCATACCATTTTGGTTTTCCCCTCTTCTCCCTTATGGATCAAAATGTGAAAGTCAAGATGATGCTTTCTGCGAAATTTCTTGGAACACAAACTGCATTCCCACGGTCGTATATTCGTGTGAATTAACTTGTGACTCTTTCTATTAATTAAAATCTGTTTTAGTATTTATAAACAAATTTATTTTTATATCATAATGATGATAAATGATAATGATTTGTAAGTTTACAGAGACGATTCTCCCTTTAATATTTTTCCACATTGGTCGCATTGCACTGGTAATCTTTTCCTTTCTTTATTATCTTTTCCTAAAATATTCTTTGGTCTACCGCGTTTTGGAACTGTGTGCATTGCACATATTTGAAAAATACATCCATATTCAGTATAAACATATAATTTGAAATATTTATAAAATAATCGTTTTTTATTAATATAAGAGCTAACCAATGATTTTCTCATTATTTTGCTTTTTTTCAACCAGCGAACCAACTTCATCGCCTTCAGTTTCAGTTGTTTCAATTATTTCAGAATCAATTTCTACAGAGTCTTCAACTATTTGCAAAGTTTCACTTTTTTCATTGTAACTTTCTTCTTTATCAGATTTGCTCTTTTCTTTAACTTCCAATGTTGAAGGCGTCGTTGGTTCTTTCATTTGCAAAGGATTAGACTCTTTGGACGTGTAAACAATGTCTTCAATATTCTCATTTAAAGAAACCCCTATGAAAATATTAAATTAAAGTTAATTTTGCGCTAATATTTGCTTAAAAATTAAATGTTTTAAATAACGTATAAGAATATGTAATACTAATAATTACCAAATTTAAGGAAAATCCATTTATTGATGGAAGTAGTTTGTGAGAGAACATGAGAAAGTTCTTTCTTAAAATCCTCCACTTGCCGACTATATTGCTCAATTTTCTCATTGGAATTTTGAATGTTCTTTTTGAGATGAATTATTTGTTCATTCAAAGACTCAATTGAATCCATTGTAAAATTGGCCAACTAAACACTAAATAACAATAACTTTAATAAATTATAAATATGCAATTTGGTGATTTATTTCAATGTAAAAGGACAAACTGATAACGATAACACTTCTTCCTGCCTTTATAGAAAAGCTATTAAATGGAAAATGGAAATGATAAATGAACTTAACTTTATATTATTTTCCCTCTTGCCATATGCAAGGGATACAATGTTGTTGATAATTTTTCACATCACCCCAAAAAACCACACGAGAATTCAGCACTCATTCATGAATTGAAGTAGTAAGTAGAAAGTGAAAGCCATGTGGTTTTGAATTTCTCTCGGTTCATTTTGAGTAAAGAATTCAAATCCCTACTCTTGAATTCCGTCTTGTTAAGTTGTTCTTTTATTTAAAAGATATTAAAACATTGTAGGTTAACCTGAAGGTTAGTAAGAATAAGAAGCAATGAAAAGAGCTCTTCTCATTGGACACTGTTGTCTTGATGACATTTATTTTGTGACGAGCTATCCAGTGGAAGATTCAGCCGTTGGTTCAAATACACTACCAAATAAGTAAGCGAAAAAGATGATTTATTTTAATTGATCAAATTTTAATTAACAGTTATGCTTGTCTTGTAAAGGAGGCTTTAATGTGAATTTATTTAATTGCTTTTGTACATGTGATATTTGATAATTATTTGACAATTAAAAATGAAACGAATTTCCCTTGTTGGTCTCAATTGCTGTGACATTGTGAGTTTTGTGAAAACATTCCCAATTGAGGATTCTGATGAAAGGTTTCAAACTTCCATATAAATATAGTAAATAAGTAATGTGGGATAAAGGTCTTTTTAGATTTGTGTAAGATAATTACAACAATTTAATTTAATGATTCCAGATGCGTGTCACAATCATGGGAACGCGGTGGAAACGCTTCGAACAATGCGACCATCCTTGCTGTCTTGAACAAAGCTTCATTTACAAGACAATTTAATCCTATTTATGTACCTAAACGAGAATCTATTATATTAAACCAATTTTTTATGATAATTTCACTGGAATAACAAAAATCGAGTTAAGATGTCAACAATCATAATTTATTTCATTAATAGATCGAGTTTATTGGAACTTTGGCTAATGATCACTTTTTCGAGTAATTTACATTTATATAATAAATTAATTCCCTAAAATTATAATTAAACTTTGATTTTGACTTAGGTTTTTCAAAAGAAATTTCAACTCTTATGCAATTGATATCTCCAACTGCCCTATTTATGATAATCTCAGAACTCCAACATCCGTTGTCATTTGCAGTGAAGAATCCGGAAGTCGGACGATCATCCACCACAATTCAAATTTGCCTGAACTCATGGCCGATGAGTTTAAAGAAAAAGTTAACTTGGAAAACTACGACTGGATTCATTTTGAAGTAAAGTTTCAATTTTCTTTAAATCATTTAACTTTTATTTCAAAATTATATTATATAATAATCTTCTAATTCATAATTATAATATTCAAACATTTTATTAGGGTCGAAATCCTGTCGAGGTTACTAAAATGATCAAGCACATTGAGGAATTCAATTCAATGAATCCCAAAAGCGAAACTTGCTCAATTTACAATTACAAAAACAAAACGATTCCAATTTCAATTGAAGTGAGTTTAAATTTTAATACCAACATTAACCGCCAATTAGTTTTTAATATGGTAAAAATGTTAACTCGAATGATTAAAGGTAGAGAAAAAGCGGGAGCTCTTGACACCGTTGATTCAACTCGCTGATGTTGTATTCCTTGGAAGTGATCATGCAAAAATGAAAGGAGCTGAGAATTCACTCCAAGCTGCTCAAATGTTCTCTCAACATCTTCAAAATGGGTTTTTACCAAGCAAACACATTTTTAATATAAAACATGATCATGATTTCTTTATTTAACCTTAATAAATCTACTAGTTTTAATATAATTTATATTTAATAAATGATTTATTAAAATTATTATATAGAACTTTGCTCATTTGCCCCTGGGGCGAAGAAGGAGCCGCTTACACTTTAGTCGGAACAAACCAAGTTCACAAAGTTCCAGCTGTCAAACCATCAAAAATTGTGGACTCTTTGGGTAATTCAAAATTTTATTAGCGAATAAATCTTTAATATCATTATCCAATTATATACAAGTTTTAAAATATTAAATCAATTAATAAAAGTAATATACTAAACTTAACTACACTGAAATATTTTTAATTCTTAATATGTATTTATTAACTCAGGTGCTGGTGACACATTTTGCAGCTGTGTAATCTACGGTCTGTACAATGGTTTGGAAGTGGAAGTTGCTTTGAATTTCGCTGTTCAAGTTGCCTCAAAGAAACTTGAAGCCCAAGGATTCCTTCATATTTCTACTGCTACGGACATTCAAATTTTAATTAAGTGATAATTGATGATTGATAATTGACTCCTGATAATTTGGTTTAATTTATAGATTTTAGTAATAATATGTGAAGATTTTGCTTCGAATGGAATATTGATTCGAATTCGAAAGGAAATAAAAAATGAAAAAGTTTTCCATGTTGTTTAGTTCCTTTTCAATTTCTTTTGTATTTTTTAATATTTTATGACCTCAGTGTCGACCAGAGTTGGAATTTTTTTTTCACTTTTCAGCCCCTTGAAAAGAAAAGTGAAAAGAAATGTGAAAAACATTGAAAAAAATTGCAAAGAAATAAATTTTTCATATCCCTACTATTTTCAATTTCTAACCCTGAAGTTTCTGCAACTTTTTATTCTTTTCACTTTTCACTGAAAATTTCACTTGCCAACTCTGGTGTCGACATAATGTTGAAGAATGCAATCGCACTAACAGTCTTTTCCATCTTTTATAGCACTTTTATGTTGACTGAATCTATTTTTCAAATAGATTGCTTGCCCGATGTAAATTACTCCTGAATGAATAGAGCAAGTAATGGCATAGATCACGTTTGTGGCATTACGCAAACTTTTTGGTAGGATAATTGGGAACTTGTAGTTATTTTGACCCCCAGAGACATATTGTTTCTTATTAAAATGGTTACAATATACACATTCAGATTTACCACATTTATGAGGAAGAGGCTCACTGTATTCTAGTGGTTTTACAGTTTCGCTTTCTTTCCATTCTTTCAACTTCTCTTTACAGCTCGGACATGTGCAAATGCAGAAAAAATTTGAATGAAAAAAGTGAGTCAATTTGAAATAAAATTGAAATTATAAAATAGTGGAAATCCCTCGACAAGAAAATTAGGAAACAATAATAAAAATAGGATATAAACTTAATGAATTAGAATAACGAAATCATTGCAATAAATGGAATGTGACTTATTGATATTAAATAGGTTAAAGCGAAATTTCCTTTGATTAAACTTTCCTTGGCGTTTCCAGTTGATTCAACGCGTCTTGCAATGCCAAAAGTAACTTTCCGTTCTGTGCAGTGGAAGTCCCAATGGACTCCTGAGCATTTTGAACTTGATGGAGTTGATTCACAAAACCGGAAGCTGTTTCATGTAGCGTCTTCAAAGCATTCAATCTCTCCACAATCCCAGGCAGTGCTTGGATCATCCCGGTGGATTGTTCAATCATGTCATACAAAACACTCAACTTCATCGACCTTTGCATTTCCTCCACGTCCAGCTTTTTCTCCAGAATTGCCTTAACTTTGTTTAAAATGGAAGCAAGAAGCTTTTCCATCAAGTCCACGTGGCTTGGTTCCAAAAGAGACAATTTGAAATTCAGTAAAGAAATACAACCTACGACACTCTGGTTCGTTGGTAATTTGGCCACTGTATTCAATTTGTGTTTTTTCTCACTTCCAAGGACTTTTTCAAGTCTCGCAACCCGGGCTTCCATTTCACACAACTTTTGACTTTTCCCTCCACTTTCCTTCATTTTATTCCTTGTGATGCAAAGGTCGTAATGTGTGGCGGAAGCTTCAGAATTCGGAGTTTGATTTAGTTGCTCAAGATTGGCGGTGATTTTGGATTGAACCTCGAAATTCTTGTTTTTATTTTCCTGGCGATTGTCCTCGATGTGAAGGGCGAGAAGTTGGCCTTCCATTTCTTTCATTTCTGAAACGCAATGATCAAAAGTGAATTTTTCGCCGCCGCCGCTGATTTGACCGCTTTTGGTCACTTCGTCGATCAACTCGGCCACTTCGCATTTGAGTCGAAGGAATTTCTCATACGGAGTTTCACATTCGCCCATGGCGGACAATTCCCATTCATTTCGAACGTCATAGCCGCGACGACGGACGGAAGTCAAAAGGTCGTCAGCAAAGTCCACGTTCCGTCCATCAACAACCGAACCGCGGAATTTCTTAAAGGCTTCGCAGGGATTCAGATTAATTCTTTCAATGTTGTAACTTTCGGTATCCTATAAGGAAAAAATTGAAATGTAAATGATGATTAATAAAAAAATGGTTTTATAAAAATTCCATAATTTTTAGTATTTACAAATAGCAAATAATTATAAATTATGAAAATTTGTGTTAATTTACTTCGTTAAAGTTAATATATTGGTCGCTCTCGGGAAGATCTTCCGTCTCGTAAATGTCAGGTTGATTGTAGACCTACAATAGAAAATATATCAAATTATTATATATTTATTGTGGCTTAATATGAAAAGTTTAGAATGAAATATAAATAGAAATTAAAGGTAGAAATTCAACGGTAAAATTTATTATAGTGAATCAAACAATGAATTCCTTGAATAACAAATAAATACATAAAGTAAAATATGAAAAATATGTGGACTGAACTTTAAATTGGAATTAGATCATAGATGTAACAAAAATAGGGTATTAAGTAGATTAAAGATTTCGAAAAAAATAACTTACAATTCCCGGTAAATTCGCGTATTTTGGATCAGTCATTATGGTCAGAATATCTCAATTTGCAGAACAGATTGATATAACAAGTTGAAGAATGTTAAATCCCTAGAATATCAATTGTAAATACAATTAATTAGTAAATAAATTACTGATTTTTAGCGACTCTCAAGTGGCATTTGACACTAAAAATTTAGGCAAGATTTTCTTTTCTCGGCTCACAAAATATTCTTCGTTGGCAGAATTGGATAGCAAGAAATAAAAACAATCTTTTAAATGTCTCGATTCATCCATACATACTGATTCAGAATTGAGGATTCTCATCTGGCTGACTGACAAATAACAAAGAACACGTGAAAGTTTCAATTTCTCCTCCTTCGCTCAATCTCCTTTTTCTACTTTAAAAAAGTAATTAGAGTAAAATCGGGATTTTTTAATTGTAGTGAAGTGAAGGTCATGCCTTTGGAATACGCCAAAACGCAGATGAACAAACGTGCTTTAGTACACAAAGATTACTATTTAGTGAGGGAGGCTGAATTCAATGGGAAGATCTACTGGCGGTGTACACTCCATTATCCCAAGAACTCCAAAAAGATCAAGTGCCCAGGACGAGCTCACACGGTGGGCGATGAAATCGTCTACGAAGTTGACCACAACCATGAACCCAATAGAGCCAAGCTTGAGGCTCAAAGCGCCGTGCAAGAATTCAAGCGACTCGCCAGCGTTTGTGCAACTCCGCCAACCAATTTGATCAAGTCGCAAATTGAAGGATTGACAGATGACGTCCGACAGGCGCTCCCGCCGTTGGCAAGCCTTCAGCGAATTATTAAAAGGGTAATTTTATTTATCTAGCTTGGAATTAATTCATTTCAATAAACTCAAGATATTTTTCCGTCTATTTTTCTCAATTTTGGGGGTTCATTGCTAAAATGAACAACAAACGACGATAAAACGAGGTCTGTAGCAACTTCTTAAGAGTGCTGTGTAGTCGTAATGTTCTTATATTGCGTATTCAATGATGACAAGACTATTGGTCATTTATAACTGGTAATTTAATACTCGTCATATAATCTATAAAGTACCCAAAAATAATTTTAGAAGGGCTTATAAATAAAGGCCTAATACACAATCTTTTTAAAATGAGTTTAGTTTCCATTTATCAGCCAAGCAAAGATAATATACAAGATAATATAAATATGAGTAACACCTTTAAGTTTACTACAACGGCAAGAGGCAAGAGTCTTCTAATTTATAATGGTTATTCTTATATACTAAACATGCAGAAAACGATGAGAAAGTACATTGGCGTTGTGCAAAAAGACCTTGTAAAGGAAAATTACAAACTAAAGAAAACACTGTGATTAACTCTGCAGAGCATTCCCATCCTCCAAGTGAGATTGAAACTTATCGTAAAGAAATCCTGAGTGAATTAAAAAAAGGAAACCTTGTCATTCGGTATGGCCTACTGCAGCACAACATGACTGTTATTTTCATATCTCCCAATATTTTTTAAGAAATAATGAAATTTGGAAAAAAATTGGGTTTATAATATTTTAGTCAGACATTTTTATCAATAATTTATAAATAATAGCACATTTATGACCAGTTGAGCATATGCCCATATGACAAGATGTCATTATGACGAGTTGTCGTTGACCAATTGTAGTGCTGAACAGTTGTAAATGACCAATAGGACTGCTCTCGTATTCAATCTAGATATTTATGTCGTAAGTATTTATCAACGTAAAGCTTTTCAAGTATAAACGATTATTATTCTTATTATTATCCTAAATATTTTTATGTGACGTTTATAATCCTATCTATTTTTACATTGAGCTTTAATGAAAACATAGCTTTAGATTTAAAAACAAATTCACGAGTAAGAAGTAAATCATTTCATTACTACGTACAAATATAGGTTTGTGCCATTAAAAATCTAAAACTAAATTATTGTGAATTATTGAGTGTGAGAATAAAAGAGAAATTAATGTGAATGCATTGAACAGTTCCATTTTATTCTTCGATCTTTGCACTGTGTCTTGGAATATTCTTGTGGAAAATGTCTTTTATAATTGGACCAAAAGGAGGCTACCAATTAATTCACGAGGGATTTATTTATACCAAGGACTATTGCTACAAAGATACAATTCAGTGGAAATGTGTTCGAAAGACCAGAGAAAAGAACTCTTGCTTAGGTCGATGTAAAACAACAAACAATGAAAAGATTGAGCAGAGTGAAGTGATCAGTACATCTGGACAACACAATCATGCTCCAGAGCCAGAAGAAATTGAAAAGCGTGAATTCTTGAATAAAATTAAAATTGCATCAACGCTGTCTTCGGAACCTCCAATAAGCATAATTGCAGCAGCAACTGCAGATTTAAATCCTTCGGTTTCTGGGATTGTTCCCTCGATATTTTTATTATCAAGAACCATCCATAGAGCAAGAAAATTACATGTAACATTACGCCATTTAATACTTACTTTATAATAATATTCCTGGGAATATTAAGCTATAAAATATCTCCACTATAATAATATATTAAGCTTTAAAATACATGCGTTATAAGAATATTAAGCAAAAAATTTTCTCTATTATCTTTACGCCATTATTTTAGACTCCGGTATTTTAGGTTCCATAAAGGGTTGTGAGAAACATTCGATGTTCATCAAACTAATACTCGGCTTGCCATTTTAGCTCCCTATGCCCTATCCTTTTCCTATTTGTAATTGTCTCTGTGTATGAAAATAAGTGCAAAACTTTTGCACAGCAAAAGCTCTCTGTGCCAACTTAATTAGTGAATTTATTGTGTGTTCGTTTGTAAATCAAAATGCCATTAGATTTAATCCCAAGTAATAAAAGAGGAAAATTCCTTCTAAGACACGAGAATAATTTATTTTGCCAAAACCGAATATCGAAAGAAAATGGGAAAACTTACTGGGCTTGTACTCAAAAACTTAAAAATAAAAAGTGCAAGGCTCGAGTTCACACTCTCGCAGATGAGATTATTTATTATAGGGACGAACATGACCATTTACCTGAAACTAATAAAATTGAAGCGAGACTGACTTATGAAAACATAGTGAAATCATCATTATGTTATCCAGGAGTGAGTCGTAGTTTGGTTTCAAAACAATTGGCAACTTTATCTCCTGATGTTAGAGCAAAGATTCCGAATTATGACATTATTCGAAGAAGAATAATTAGAAGGAGAAGGATTTCTAAACAAAAAGTAGTGATAATTACAAATTATGATCCTCACAAATTGTAAATGTAATTAAAAGTTTTTGAATTTTGGATTGTAAATTACAATCCAAAACTGAATTTATTTATAGAATTGTCATTTTAATAATCTTTATCTTTTTAGAGTTGTCAATTGGGAAAAGACAAAGAAGAGCAAAATGAGTTGAGGAGGATTTTACTTGTTGGCCAGTGCACTCGAGATGATTTCTATTTTGTATCCAAATTCCCTCAAGAAGACACAACCATTGGAAATAAAGCTCGACCGAATTGTTCAAACAGGTAAATTAAAAATACTAAAAACCAATCTTGGCTAAATTCCTACCCATTTATGGGTATAGATCAACACTAAATGTTTTTATAAGTATAATCTATGAAGTTCCTTAGATATCTTGCATAGAATTAAATTGATATTAAAATATTTAATTTCAGGTGCGAGACCCAAAGTTTGGAAAGAGGTGGACGAGCTTCGAACATTTCAACAGTCCTCGCAGTTATGAATCGATCATTCACGAACAAATTTACCCCAGTCATTGTGAGTAAATCTAATTTTTATCTATTCTATTTGTAATTATGAATATCAAGAATTTTTAAATTATATTTAAACCGATACATAAATGCATAAATGACTGATTATTATTCAGATCGAATTCATGGGAACTTTGGCCAGAGATCACTTCCTAAAGTAATGATATTTAAAACTTATCAAATTGAAATTCAATTGAATTAATTGCCCTAATTTATATTAATTTAAAAGTTTAAATATTTACCATTTTGGTTATTTGATGATAATATAAATATTACAAATAGGTTTTTCAAAGACGATTTTAAGAAATTTGCAATTGATATTGAAGGATGCCGAATTCATGAATACGCCAAAACTCCTTCTTCCGTTGTGATTTGCAGCGAAGAATCCGGAAGTCAAACGATTATTGAAAACTCTGGAGATCTTCCTGAGCTCACTGGCGAGGATTTCAAGGAAAAATCCAATTTGTCCGCTTATGATTGGATTCACTTTGAGGTAGAAGAAATTGAATTTTTCATTTGTTAAATCCATTCAATGATTCAATTGAAATCAAAGTTCTTGAGTTTTTAATGAATATATTTTCGTTTCTTTTCAGGGTCGAAATCCTGAAGAGATTTTTGAAATGGTCAAAATCATTGAACAATTTAATTTACAGAATCCCAAGGAGGAAAATGAGTCTGATTACAACTACAAAAACAAAACAATCCCTATTTCTATTGATGTAAGAATTACTTACATTTTAATTATTTATAATTTACTGATTAATCCAAGAATTGATTAATTTCATAAGATCTTTAAATAAAAGTATTAATTAAAAAGTTTTTTGCCCTTTGATTAAAGGTGGAGAAAAATTGTGAATCTTTGACTCCACTGATTCAACTCGCTGACGTCGTTTTCATTGGAAAAGACCATGCATTGATGAAAGGAGCCAAAACTCCAAGTGAAGCTGTTAGAATTTTCTCTAAATATGTTCAATTGGGGTAATTTATAATCACGACTAATTACAATCCAAGCTCCTTTTATGTCATTCTTATTATGTATATCTGCATAAAATCTAATCAGCACCACTAGTCTCATTTTTTTTTAATTTTTTCATATTAAGGACTTTGCTCATTTGTCCCTGGGACGACCAAGGAACCTCATTCACTTTGGCTGGAAAAGGAAAAGTGAAAAGAGTTTCAGCTGGGGATTCTTCTAGTATTGGAAATTCATTAGGCAAGAAGAAACATATTCATTTAAAAATAATTATTAATTAAATCTTCTTATATAACTATTAAATATTCAATATTTTAAAATGTTAATTGGATTAAATTCAAGGTGTGTGTGATACTTTCATCGGTTCTGTGATTTATGGTTTACACCACGATTGGGAGGTTGAAGACTCGCTTATCTTCGCATCCAAAGTTGCATCAAAGAAACACGAAGGTCAAGGATTCGCCCATTTATCAAAACACGTTCCTTATTTTGTTAACTAAATACTTATATGTTTAATACATGAAATACATGTAAATTTATTTAAAATTTGTCCAATTAAACTCTCGTTTTTTATTCACATACTTGTTTTCCTTTTTCTTTTTTTACATCATTCAATTCTTAAGAAGAGATTTACCATTTTATCACAAACAATAAGATGAGAAAATGTAAAACAGAATAAATAAGTACAAATGCAATTTTTTCACATGCACAATTCCAATAAGATTATTAATGCCTTTTTCATTGATCAAATATATAAATTCTGAATAAACAAATGTTTTACCTCATGATTAGTTAAAAATGTCTCATTTTACAAATAATAACACATTATTAAGCAAACTAATAAACTTTATATAAATTCTTAAATAATATCAAACAGATCTTAATTCTCCAATAAAGCATTTATCGGTATATAATTTACCATTTTTCTAATATAGCTAGCTAATTCCTATCTGCTAATTATCATCTAAATTAAGTTGCAGATCCCACGAGATTTCAAATTGTAATTTACTACTATCAAAGTCAGTTTTACTTGTTTAGTGAAAATGTTGTTTCAATTTTTAACTATCATTATTAATTTAAAAATACAGTAATAAATAGCCTATGTTTAGTAAGCACATATGATTAAGAATATGTTTACTTGAATATGAATAATAATTCAAGAATACTAAGTCTAATTAATTAGTTAACCTGGATTTTATAAGCATAAAGTTAAGGAAGATGTTTTTATACATCGTTGAAGATTCATGGTCATGTTTAAGAGAGATTTCATCTCGTTGATCCGCGATTTGGCAAATCCTTGACTTTGTAAATCCTCACGAGCCAATGCTCCGTCGTGTATGCCTCCTCCAACACGTCCAACTCAAAGTCCTTGTTGCCGATCTCGGCCGAGCGGACGCGATCGTAGCCCGTTGGCTTCCCGCCCTCCGTGTACATTTGCCCAAATCGGTAGTAGCAGAGCTTGTACATTAAACAATTCAGCATGGTAGAGGAACCTTCGCGGTCAACTCGGAATTCCCCAGTAGGGCTGTAGTAGTCTTGTTCTTTGATGTGAACTCCTCGCTCGGTGCTCCCGCCGATTCGGACCATCCATAGGAATTTGTTGATGTCTAGTAAAAATGGAGCAATTGGTTAAAATCTACATAATTAGTTAAAAAGTTAATTAATTGCATATTTGGTTTTAATTGGCAATTTGGTTTAAAATTGCTAATTTGGTTAATTTCTATAAATATGAAAAAATGGTTAAACAGACCATCAGAAGAATATCCAGTCAAACCGCCAAAAATGACAAGGACGTAATCAACGTCGAGTTCCCTCATAATTTCATATGCTTTTTCTTCAGATGACGCCATAGCTTGACCAACTCGTGAAATGTGTGTGTTGTTCCAAGTGTTGTTGTCTACTAAAATGGTCCGATTCGCCATGGCTGTTATTTGATATCCATAATCCCACCAAGACATGATTTTCGCATCCTATAAAATTCAAATTAAGTAATTAAATAGGTAAACATATTTAGAAAATATCATTTTTATTATAGTATTATACAAAAGATGCCATTAGTAAAGTCTTTAAAAAAAACTCATAAATAATAAATTGAGTTCAAATTACCGGCGGTGTATTCATTCTCAACCAATAATAAGCTTCTCTAAAGTCATCAAAAATAATGAGTGAACCGTCGTAGGATCGGGCAGAGAGGACGATGCTGGGACTGCTGTAGGCCTCAGACGTAACCCAAGTACAATGAAGGGCGTAAGTCATCATGAAAAACGTCAAGAGTCCAACAAATCCATAAGCAATCTAGGAAGTTGAACAAAAATCAATAGTATGAACAACCAAACTTTAAAATTAACAAATTAATTAAAGGAAACATAAAACTTTAAAGAAAAATTTAAAAATATAAATTAAATTAGCGTACCTTTGTTTCAGTTTTCTTGGCTCCTGGAGGCTTGGCAGCATCTCTCGTTTTCACACTTCGTTTTTCTCCGCCTGCTCGACTGCTGCTGTCCAAATCCCTGACGTACTTGTTGAGCAAAGAAGAGACGGCAATTCCGCCAAGAATGCACATCACTGGAGCCAACACCAACATCAATCGGACCATCACACCCTAAATGACAAAAAAAAACTAATTAATTATGATTTCCTTCATTCCTACACATTTATTACCTATCTAAAAGTAAAATATTATCAAGTTTATAAATTGATAGCGTTTATGTATAATTGTAACTAATAGCTAAATTAATAACTTTAGGTAGTGAGTCAAAAGATGGTGTAAAAAAATGGTTCTTACGGCAAAATAAATGGAAGTAATTCCATAAAGAATGATGAAAATGTTCGCGTCGTTGAGCTCGGTGAAACAAACGTAAAGTCCAACTGGAAAGAGGAAAACCAATAGTTGAAGATCAAAGTAGAAGGATGACCAGGCCGTTGGCTGATGCTCAGACACGGACGCAATGATGGGAATATTATTCTTCGCATAGGAAGGATCAAGAAGTGAATAAAATCGACCAGTCCATGGAGAAATTTTTCCTAATTGAATTCGATTCGTTAATTGAAATTCAAACTTTTTAATAATTAGACTAAATACATTTTTATAATAATTAACTACTTAATAACAGTTAAAAATAAAAGAAAGATCAATTAAAAAATTCCACCTGTGATTAAAGCAACAGACACAGCAGTGAAAATGGCCAATCCAAAAAAAGTGAAGAGAGCGTGAAAAAGAATCTCGAAATTCTCTGAAGACAATTTGGATTTCAAGTAGTCAACGAAGGAAAGGATTTGAGCCAAACCGAAAACTCCAAAAGCCTGAAATCAAAAAATGTAATTATTTAGGAAAAACATTTAAAATTAATTAATAATGCTATTCTTTTTATTCATCACAAGTTTTGTCAAATATTATGAAAAATAGAGATTAATGAGATTAAAGAATTGGATTGAGTTAATAATCTGACCAGCATATGCTCTGAGCTCTGAACAGGTTGGAATCCAACAAATGGGATTTGCATGGAGAGAATGGTGCCAATGCAGTAAACCGTGCTGTACACGATGTAAATCCTATGTGAGAATCTCCCAGTGATCATCAGCGTCAAAACGTGAAGAGGAATCAAATTGATTAAGAACACATAGCCGCCCCAAGAAGAAACCTTAAATCACAATTAGAATAAATTAGGATAAATTACAACCAATAATGTATAGCTAACTTAATCAAATCCATTGTGAATTAAACTGAGAAAAATTCTGAATGTTCATAATGAACTCACCATGTAAAAATAAGCAAGTGAACAAACAGCCGCCCATGCAACGCTTCCGGTCTTCACTGACTTGATCCAAGTGTAGTATGTGAGGAGCATGCAGAAAATTGCAATTCCTTCATTGTCATAAGACCCGGCAACGGATCGAGAAATATAGCCAGGGACGATAGCAATCATCACCGCTGCAGTCAGTCCAGCCCCTTCACCCTGCATAAGTAAAAGTTAATCTCAATTAAGTTTATATTCAACAAAACTAACAAGTACTTAAGCTTAATTGAATTATTCAATTAGCAATCATCTTTAGAAAAGCAGTTAGTTATCATTTAACTTGTTCAAATAAAAATGATCTTAAAATTTACTTTAAGTTCTTTGGTAAGCAAGTAGGTGACGATGGTAGTGAAGCTCGAGAAGAGTGGGGCCAAAAAAACGCACACATTTCGGATTTCAATGGCGAAATTGAAGAAATTGAGGACGTGGTAGAAAATGGCTGAAGTGACCATAAGGCCTGGATAAATTGTCCCACCTACATTAAAGACATTTTAGTTAATGTAATTTTCCAAATAGAAGTAAGAGATGATTGCTGCGATTTCAATTTGAACTAACATTGTCTTAAATAGTAGAATAAACTGAAAGATAAAATTATACAAAAATGAATCATTTTTCTCACCAATAATTCTACCAAGTGGATACCATGCCCGATCATCGAACCAGTTATGAAAAGAATAATATCCTTCCTCAGTCAAATACTTCGTCGTCCGATAGTTGAAATAAGGATCAAACTCATGAATAACGCTTTCGTATCTCAAGACGGAGAAAAGTCTCGTTGCAAAGGCTGAAATTCAAAACACATTTTGAAAATCATCTTCAAAATGAATAAGTAAAAATAAAATAAATGACAAATTAATGATTAATTACAAAGGATGCATCCTAATGAAAGAATTGACAGCTTCAACAGCGTCTCGTATTTCTTCACCGTGGACTCTCCCGTTTTACTCTTCAGTAACTTGACCGTCATCGTTTGGTGTCAATTTCTAAAAAGTTTAATAAACAAATTAATCAATGATGAACAATTACTCATTGTTACTTATTGACAAGCATAGACAATATGGAGATTTGCAGATTGTTCAAATGATCAATTACCGATAACGCCGGTAAGGTGAGGAATGTGAATTAAAATCCAATTTAGCTGGATGTCATTCGAAGAACCCTTAATGAGACTCAGTCTGTATGTTCTGAGAAAGGTATAGTGAGAATCTGAGTAATTGGCTAAAGGTCAAAAGAGTTAATTGTGTTGTAATTGAGATTCGCCAAATTTGTTCTTGTCGGATGTTGCGGCGGATGGCTGGGCTGTGAAAACTTGGAGTTGAGTTGAGATGTGGAGAAGGGCGGCGTATTGACAGCACGGCTTCACCTCATTCGCTCATTCTTTTACCGCCTTAAAATCCAAAATTTATGTCAAGAGCTATCGTGTTATACGGTGGAATTTATACTTTTACCGAGAAATTGCTTTCATAATTGACACCTTGTAGATATATGGTAGGTACATGTGGAACTATGTATGTAAGTACTATATTATATTTTTCAGTGATCGAACAATATGCTATGCAATAAAGATGAAATTATATTTTAATAGCGTTTTTCAGGTCTTTAATCTTTAACTCAAACTTTAAGCATATTTTTACTCTAATCCACTACATAGTTCAAATTATCTGTAGAAACATAATATGAAGAATTATTGTTCGACCAAAATCCAAGTCCGGAGACTCATGAGGAAGCTCCATGCATTGATGCTTACAGATCGCTCTGTAATGATGACTTTGTATTGTTTATTTATTACTAATCAAACCAATTTACTTAAAACGATTTAATTATAAACAAACATGCAATAAAGTTTAATTATTATTTGTTAATCATCACATGTTTAATTATCATTTTATTGATTGCATACAAATATTTATTTAGAAACGAGTTAACAATAGAATATGTTAATTTTAATTATTTTTTTAAGAAAAAAACGTTTATTGAAATTTAGTTTTGAAAGATTAATTATACCTCATTCCATCCCGAAATAGGGCAGAGATTAAAAACAAAATCTAAATACATACATATTCGTGGAAATAATTATTGGATAATAAAATCTCGACCCTATTTCGGGATGGAATGAAGTATTTCCTATTGTCATTTATTATTATAGTTAATTATTAAAATTTGGAAAAATAAATATTTTAAGCATAAAGAGAATAAGCAACAACTTATAATAAACTACAAATGTTTTATCATATTTATTCATTTATATTAAACGATATTTGATTAAAAATTTAGGTATATATTAAAGCATGACAGTTGTATACTTATTAATAATTTTGTAATTGATTCAAATATCAATGATTTCTCCTGCAATCGCCACAACTTCAATTTCTACTAATGCATCCTGCAATTCATTGAAATACATGTTAATTGATTTATCTTAGCCATTAAAATTCTGATAAATTAGTAATCAAATGATTCGATAATTAAATACTCGCGGAAGTCTTCCAACAGCATAAGCGGCTCTTGCGGGAAATTTATCAAGGAAAACTATAATTAACATTTTATACTTCAATGTTGGTCTTTAAAATGTTACTCATTAAATCTTGAATGTGCTTTCTATTTTCGATTTGTTTAAAGGTTTTATTGTAAATTCATCATATATATTAATTGCATTGTAATTTTTGTAATGAATTACACTGTGCGTAAACTTCATTCATTGCATCATAATTGGTCATGTCAGAAAGTAAAACGGTCACTTTCACAACTAATAATTTCAATTAGAAAAATTAGAGCATTCTGCATAAAGTTTCATTTGTTGAAACCAATAGTATATACATAAGTGATAAAGAATCCAATAATCAAATTGATGGATTTGTCATGAACCATTGAGAAAGGAAACCCCAGCTTCCTGGAGTATGAATCCAATATTCTCAAGGGCTTTTCGAGTTTGCAAATAAATCCCATTTTCCATTTCACCATCCACGCTCATTCCCAAATTCCCAGAAACGTAAATTGTATTGCCGACTTGTATAGCTTGACTATAAAATTCATAGAATAACATTATCAATAAGCATTTTCTAAAAAATAACACGCATTATTAATATCAATGAGATCAGACATCAAAAACTAAAAATATTTATGTTAATTGCAAAAATTTAATTGAATTCATTTAAGAAAATAGTTTTTAACCTTAAAGGAAGAGATGACCCAGGAGCTTTGTCACTGGTAATAATTTTCCTCACTGTGTATTGACAAGTCACAGAGGCAATTGTGACAAGTAAAATGCTCAAAATTGAAAAATTCTTCATCATCATCGTACTAGACTTTTTATTGTCAACTTATCGATTAAATGTCAATGTGAAGTGTTGAGGAGGAGAAATTGAAAATTGAAATGATGCGAAATTTGACAGTGATTGCTAATGATCGTCTACTAAGGCATTATTTACAGATAATGATATGAATGAAGTGAATTTTGATTACTTTTTCAGATATGATATTTCTCAATGGGAATTTTGAAGGCGACAATTTATTAACAAGATCATAATTGTGTCAACTTATTGATATGCACATATAATATATGATGATTGGCAATAAATGCTTGTGCTTATGTACCTATTTTTACTGTGTTTATTGTCCGATACTCGTCTTTTTGACCTTACAAACATTTCTCTCTTGAGATGAACTATGCTCGGGATTGTTTACAGATTGGTAATATGACTGGATATGGCTAGTATTGACGAGGGGCTCCCGTTCTCTCAATTACTTCATGCCTCAGTTTGGTCACAAAAAGCCTACACTGTACTAATTCGACTGACAATGAGTGAATAAAATAGTAAAGTCGACTCTGGAACGTTCTTGATAGTATATAAGCTCGACATTTATGTGAATAGACAGTTAAGAAACTGAAATCAGACCAATGTAGTCTGATACTTATATCCTTGTCTTCAGTTGTTTCTCGAGCTCATTCTCGTAAAATCACCGAAGTACTTTATCACATTTCATATAATTTATTTATACATTAAGTGCATTGTACATACTCATTTAATAAGTACATTCACAAATCTGAAATAAAATGAAGATTTAAAAAAATGTTTGAATACACAGCTGAAGTTAAAATTTTAAAATAATTAATTCTCTTTCAAAACTTCAAGATTTTGATATTGAATTTAAAAATGGCAAAATACTTGGTGTTTCTCTCTATATTAGTTCACATTCGATTTATAAGCAATGATATTCAACCAACCGCCCTAATTAAAAATCTTCTTCGCAATTCACAATGCAAATTAGGAACTTCGAAGGATGCAGAAAAATGTCAAGAAAGTTATGGCCTTGAATGTGCGAATTCTAAAGTCTTCAATAATTGCTACAGGTGTGCTTGCAAGAGAGGCCAAAGAATGGTTTTATCTACTTATCCAGGAGCAAAGGTATAGTAAATTAAATCATAAAATCTCAATGAAAGTTACAATTAATCAATTAACTTCGACCCCATTTAGACTATACATTGGCTGGCTTGCTCCGGATTTTATGGGACAACGTGCAAATATAACTAGAACAACCTGTAGACAAGCCAGCGCCGAGTGGAAAAACGAGCGAATGGAAATGCGAGTGCAAGAAAGAACATTTTATTGTTTCGCAAACAAAGAACTTTTTTTTACCAAAGGAGGATTTCAAAAAAACGAACTGGAGTGGAGCAAGAACAATGATCTTTACGTGTATTTTTTAGCCATACATTATATATAGTTATAAATTGAATATTGAATTAGGAAATTATTATGAAACCAATCAACCTGATAAGCTCATTAATGATTGCAAAAAGAATTAATTGCAAAATAGTCTATTTATTCAATTGATTTTGATTCAAACAGTTTTATGCATTTTTACACCGTATGGTCATGTGTGACGAAATGTCCTAATAGAACAATACCGAATTTAGAAGGGAAGTGCTTAAAAGGAGATTCTAAATAATTCTAATAATTGATTATAACTATAATTATTGATTTTTATTGTTATTAAATTATTTATCATTGGTCTTATTTCAAGAAAAAATCATCACTTGTCCAATTTAATTATAAATTACCTATTACATTGTAAGAAAGGTAAAGGTAGATAGTATATTCAAGTTAATCCAGTAAGAATAAAAGAGTTTAATTCAAAATATTATCCCAAAATAAGAAATTGATCGAAATTGAATTTAGCAAGACTTTGAATTCAAGATTACAAACTTGTGTTTCACATTGTAAAAGCGTTGTTTTCATGTATAGTCTTTTTCTTTCTAAAACTCGACGCAATTACCCTGTCAGTTCTGGACAAGAATTCCTCAGGTGTTAGCTCAAGCTTGTCAATCAGAATCTCACTGTCGATTTCTTTTTCTCTTAATTCGTATGAGTTAGAGGTTGATTTACTTGGATTAAGATGAGTTGGTTGGGTTATTTTCCACTTTCCATTTCCAGCTTGAAGATGCGTTTGAATCTTGGCGCCATTTGTTTGTTCTGATTCTTTTTGAATGAATGAAGTGTCCCATGTTGAGTCATATGAGTTGTGTGGGGCATTGAGATCAACGTTGTCCAAAGGATGTTCGAAATCCCCAACATTCTCCTCGTTGGAATTCGTGTCGTCGAATAAAAGTAGAGAACTTCCTATATGAGTTTTTAATATTCAGTTAATATTCAAGATTCAGAGTTAATATTCAAAAATGGAATTTAACTGAAATCATTCAATCCCTGCATATAAGTAATTTAAAAAATATTAGAGGCTAGTGATTTCTAATAATTATTATAATAAATGCTTAATTGTTAAATTATAAGTTTATAATTAATGTTTATAATCTTAATAAATACTTACTTATTGGAAGAAGTGTTAAAGACCAAAGTGTTAACTATGTTTTACTTTTATAATGATACACTAACCTTTGATTTTGGTCAATTTGAAATCCATGTTTTTTATTTTTGGCTTCTCCATGAAATGGTTTATATTGCTGGAATTATGTTGAATTTCAGCGACATTGTTAGGAATGAGCAATTTGTCTCGGAGAAAAAGACTGTCGTTGGTCCATAAATGATTCGCTCTTCGAATATCTCCCGTCTGTATATTGAGAAATTAAAAAAAAACGTTCGCATATAAGCTCTTAAGATTCAAATTAAAAGGAATGGAGTGTATATACCGTGATTCCAAATTTGATTGCAATTCCTTGCAAAGTGTCGCCGCTTTTTACATCGTACTCCACTTCATGATCTCTCTTTCGTCTCCTTGTCATTGACCCATACATTTTCTGGCCTTTAGCAAAATTCCCAAAAGCAATTCGCTCACCACCAATTTCAGGAATTTCTCTTTCTTCGTCATTAAAAAACCTTTTGTAGCCACCGAGTTTGCTCGTGAGAAAAACAACTAGAATTACAAATGAGCATTAACCAGGAATTCATTCACAAACATATGTTAAAACAACTGGCATGATAATAATATCTGCTAAATTGAAAATTTCAATAAATATTCAGAACATTCTGAAAAATATTTATTTTTCAATGTTTTTCAAACCTTCATATTCATGTGCGGCATGCGGTTAATTTATAATTAAATATGAATATTAAAAGCTATGCCATAAGTTAAAATTTATAATATACATAATATTAATGCTAATTCTCATTATAATTCTAATTTCATTATAACTTTCAAAGAATATTTTTTGAAAGTATTTGTGAATTTTTTAAGCTTTAAAAGGAATTAGAATTTAAACATTAATAAATCTGTGAACTTACTTGTTAAATGAATCCTTGTAAAAATGCTTTTACTTACTTTGTTTTCCATTGTTGAAAGACCCTTTTCTATTAAGGAACATGATCAAATTAAAGCTCAAATATCTTTTGAACTTAAGATCTCCACTCCAAAGATGTGTCAGATAAGATGAGTTGGTTTGAAGTATCGAGCTCTACTAATATCTAATATACGTAACTGCTACATAATTTTGTTATATTAGTCTTAAATATATTTTGTATTGTCTTATGTTATGGGGACTGAGGGTTGGAATTTGGATTATGAATTTTGATTTAAAATAAATTCACGATAAGGAAATGATTTGAGGAACAAAAATAAATGAAAATTTTCCACTCTGCTCAATTCGCCCCTATTTGTACAAGCAAAGAAAGTTTGTTTCTCGTTGCTGTTATGAAGTATTTAAAGTTCTTGGTTTCCAAACAAGATAAATGAGTAAACAGGGAAATGTATGTAAATCCACGAGGGATGCATAAAAATACTTACGAAGGGAATATGGTTTATTGACAATTAGAAGAATGTAAGTGTGATTATTGAAGTAAAGGATTGAAATACATTGTTGGCTACAAAGAGTCAACAAGGAATTAAAAAATAGTTATGCGTTCTGCACAAATGAGAAAAGTCAAATGCCTTGAACTAATTAGAATGTCGAAGCATCAAAAAGGCATTTAAATTTGAATGGGAATCCTCGTAATTATTCAACTAGGAAGATGCGCCTTTCTCATTGGAATAACCTTCACCATTGTATAAATTCAATGAAACTTAAATACACAATTACTATTATAATTCTAATTTTTACATTAAAGACCAAATAAACTTGCCTTTTATTATACGAGCACAGAAGTTATCAGGCATAGCATAGCTTTAGCCATGCCTGTCAATCTGTTAGCCTGTCACAGTTGAACAAAATAGGTAAAATACACTCGGTAAGTGTATAAAAATTCATTTGAAATGAAGCTTTGAGTTGGCACATAAAATAATTAATTGGCAATACATTTAAATACCTATAAAACTAATGTGTTCTCAATTAAAAAATCTCATGTGATTCATTATTTGGAAATGAGAGAAGAATCCTATGCCTTAATTAGTATACTTGTATAGTGATTGTTGTTTATTTAATTTGAGCTATTTAAATGCTTAATATTCTAATGTTCGTTTTTAACATTGCCAACGTGTCGGGCTATAATGATTAACACGTTTGTACCTTCAACTTCAAATGAATTTTATTAGGTTAGGTTCAAGCCATTCCATATATTATGCTAAATGTAAAAATGTATACTTATAGTTTATAAGTGAGGTGAGTCAAGTGAGTAGATAGTCAAGTCGAATATCGAATAACCTTATTCTCTATGCATGTAGCATTTGAATTACGTGTATTTATATAAATAACTTCAACCCTTCCACAATTTACTAAATATTAATTATCATTTAAGAACTTGCTTTCATGCTAAAACAATCATATGAGTTAATGAGTTCTAACAATTTGAATTTATGGCACGATGTACCTATTAATATTCATATATTCAAATTTAAATAAAAAATGAAACTTACTGTTTAGAGTGACAGAGTGGGGAGTAGAGAATAATGGTATAGTAATTAAAATGTACCTATATGTATATGGAAAATGTAGGTAAGTACATGAACATGACATAGTTACATAAGTAGATTGTATTTAGATTTAGAGTTGGTTTATTCAAATTTTTATAAAAGTTTACAATCATTGGATTATTTAAATTTGAATATGTATATTTTCTTCTTTGTTTAGTACTTAAATTTAATAAAGAATTATTCATTTAATATTTAAATTGAATTCAAAAGATTTCAAGTAGTGATTTCAAGTACTTCATCATTTCCAGTTTATTTTATAATCAAGCAGTAAGCATAAAAATAATTGCAATTTTCAAAAAACTTATTATGAATAAGCCAATCAACATGAAATTCAAAGTATCGCTACATAAATAGGATCGCCGATTTTCACAGTAGTAGATGCGTTCGGTCCGACTAATCCCAAATGTGTTCCCATCACAGCTTTGTTTCTCGTAAGTCCGGTGGTTCTCTCGTCTTTGATTGTTCTTTGGAGTCTAATACAAAAAAAGAAAATTAAAATTGGTAAAATTCATATTAATATAATACCGGAAAATATAGTAATTTGTCCCACTTACGTTCTCAACGTTTTTAACGGTTCTCCATCTGGATCAAAAACCCCCTTATTGGGATCTATCGTTGTTGTTTTACACCTTAAATAATAATTTTAATTGAATAAGTTTTTTCAAAATATAAATAAAATAATTAAAAAAGATTGGGTTGTTATATTTATTTTGTTAATAAACCTTATACAAGGCATGGGAGCCTTCAAGATCACTTCATTTTCCCCTGAACCAATTTTGACATAAGACCAAAAATCTTCACTGAAAGGTTCAGGAGTTCCTTTGACAAGGATTGTTGGTCTGAAATGCAAATGAGTCACGGGGTTCTTCAATTTGGTATTCAAATGTGCCACTGACTCTTCTGTCATGAGCATGTAAGCTGTTTCATCTTGATATGAACCCTAAGGGAAAGTTCACAAATGATCTCACACTATAAGGACCAAGTGTGACGTGTAATGTTGAAGGTATAGGCCAAAAGGGTTAAAATTGTGACAAGGGGGGTCCAAAAATAAGGGAAAAAATTGTGAGATCATTTGTGAACGCTCCCTAAGCATAAATTACACATATTCACATTTTCAATGGAAATTCCAAATTTAATATTAATTTTTTTAATTAACTACATAATTATCTTTATGTTTGTAAAATTGATAAATTTCAAATTAAAATATGCTTTTACCTTATCAGAAAGAGAAAATCCAGTAAATTGTTTTTGATCATTGGTCACAACTCTTTGAGTTGATTGTGTATCCGGATGGTAAACCATTCTAAGGCCGTTTTTACCTAAAAAGCTATCTAGCCAAGCACCGACAGCATCACCACAATCAAGACCTTTCAGATTTTCACTGATGATCCTTCCAATTTAATATCATTAATGTATTTTAAATTAAATGTCAAATTATTTTCTTATATTTTTGCATTATTAAATGCTTAAAAATACGTGCTTAAAAATATGCAAGTATATATATGTATATATATCTTATTAACTATTTATGCAAATAAGTACAGAAAAGGCAATTGTTTTTTTTACATACTTGCAGTTCTTTTCCTCTTTAGAATTTTCAGCAGGAGGCGTAAAAGTCAAAGGATTCACACCGGGGCCGTTCAACGTGATTTCTTTCTCGTTCACTTTGACTTCCAAGAGAGCCAACTTAGTGATCTTCATTTGTCCTTGATAAATTCCTTTTGAGTCGATGATCATAAATGCTCGGTCTCTCAGATACTTTGAAACTAAATAAACCCATTCAAAATTTATTTTCATTTAGGAACATTTTTAATTGTAAAATTGTAATGAATAAAATATTTTAAAATTCTTAAGAAGAATATGAAGAAATAGAAGTTGATCTTAAGATTACGAGTTTTGCATAGCTGTTAGTGTGGGTTAAAATAAATGTTAAAAATAACGAAATGTTATTTCTACATTACCTACCTCTTAATCCCATTTTTGTAATTTGAGCTTCTTTGACTTCAATCCATTTACATGATTTTACTGGATAAATGATCAATCCACTGATATTTCCAACTTTGATCCATTTTTGAGGAATTTCTTCATCCTTCCGTCTCTTTCTGATTTCAGAGATGAGGAGGCCAAATAAGGCTCCAGATGCGCAAACTGAGGAAATAACTGCCAATTTCCAATTTGAGGAACAAGAAATGTAATTGAACATTTTTGGATTAGTGTCAATGAACGAGTTAAATAATAAAATGTATTTCCAAGAGTAAAATTGTAGTAGTTTTGAGTTTTGTGTGTTTAAACTAATAATGATACTGAATCCCAATATGTTCAGAATGAGTGAGTTCTCTTGTCTATCAAGTATGTAAATTGTTTATCATATATTGACTCTTTATATAATGAAGTAATTATATTGCATAAGAAATTTAAATAAAAAAGCCCATAGCTTGACATATGAAAAAACATAAGATTTTATGTTATAAGTGTATTAGATATCAACAAGTCTTATTTATACAAATTCATTTGCCTCTTCTATAACTACTCACAAGGTTAAATTTCAGGGGTTTAAGGTTACCCTATTGAATGAACTCCACTCTGTGCCATGCAAGTATATGGTGCTCAGTACCTATTTTAATTGCAGAAATGAAAAACATTTCTTCTTTATTACATTGATTCTCTCATACTAGGGCTTGCATTTACCGGTTAACCGTTTACCGATTTACCGGTAAAAACTGAACCGGTTAACTGGTAAATTCAATAGATTTTTTACCGATGTAAAAAACGCAAAAATATAATGCAAAAAAGAATCAAAATATATAATTCAAACTTTTAAAATCAATAATCATTAATAACTAATATTTATAACAGTTTCATATAAAAAAATCATTATTTAATTTAAATATTCTTTTAAATATTTTGTGGGTTTGTTAAATTTAACTAATACAAGGTAGTCAATAACTTCTTTCCGCCTTACTGAACTTCACTCTCTTAATTCACCCTCATGAAATTCAGAAAAGCGGAAAGAAGACTTTGACGACCCTGTATTTTGTTAACTTTAATTAAAAGTTTTTTCACTAGTTTAAATAATAAATAAATATAAAACAATGCATCACAAATAAATGTAATAAATCAAAAAATATTTAATCATCTTCTAGTTTGCATATACCAAAATATCCATATAAGGATTTTGCCAGTAAATAACATGTCCATTTACCGGAAACCGGTAAATAAATTTTTTTAACATTTTTGCAAGCTCTAGCTCATACACATAAATTAATTTCATTATTTAACTAAAATTAATATTAAATGAAAATTTTTATTCACATTTCTTCTCTGTACAATCATTTATTCATTTATAATCATAGCTATTGAATTCTATCATAATAATAAAATATTAATGCTGAAAAAATTGGCTAACTTAAAACTAAAAACTATACTTAGGATACGTTAAGTTTGCATGAACTGATTTCATAATATGAGATGAATTTTATCTTTTAATAATGCAAAGCAAAAACCGACGTTTAGTAAAATAAATATTTTTAAAATCATTAACAGAGATAGTGGTGCTTGGCGTGCTTTACATATAGGTATGTGATGTATGCAGATTATAATTGGAAATAGGAAAAAAAGCGATTGCGATTTAACCGTTTAACAAGTGAACATGAAAGGATCCTATATCTATAAACAATGTTATCCTATTGCCATATTAAGAAATGTTGCAGGTTCCAATGAAATATTAACGTTGAAATTGTAATAAAATAATGAGAAATAATAACAACAATGGTTGAAATTTGATCAAATAAGGATAAGCTGAAAGTTTTCCGTGAAATCTTTATTGATGAAATACATAGTCAATAAAAATTTATTTGATGAGGTTTGTAATTGTATCGTTCAATTTAAATTTACCCAATGCATGGCAAAATTCGAATAAAGAAGAAGGAATGACTAATTTATTTCAGGCAATACAGGTACAAATTAAATAAATTAAGCTTGTTGTTTGAAAAAAAAGTCAAATTTGGATTAGTTATTTTTTTATTTGAATATATGGAGGAATTTTCTTAAAATTCTGCATTATTAATCACCATTATGACATTTGTATTTTATATTTACATAAACACCAAAGAATAAATGTAATGAAAAGATCTTTCACAATTCTGACAGCTCAAATAATATTCGAATAAAATTGAAATAAGTATTTATTTATTATTACTTATTATCAAGATATCAAGTAATTGTCATACAAATGTTTTTGATGAATTCTTCTTAATTTCTATTCAAAATGAATGCAATTATGCTAATACAATTTGACGCTAATTGAAAATATGGTTTAGAAAATCATATAAATATTCAAAAATTTATCATTCGAACATGCAATTTCAAATTATAATTTAGATCACAAAATGCATTTGAGTTTCGTTTTATTCTTTTCCCTCGGCTGCTTCATCCTTTCGATTGAAGCTTGTATGCATTAATATTAAACTCATAAAAATATATTTATGTAATCCAATTCAAATCTTTTTAATTTATTTTCAAGTTATTACATTTTATTTTTGAAATAATATATTTCAGACCGTGGAGACGCGACCTATTATGATGTCGAAGTCGGTTATACAGCTTGCGGAACAAGACATTCCAATAGCGAGTATATTGCAGCTACTGCCTTTTCCTGGTGGACATCTGGGAATCCCAATAACGACCCAATGTGCAATAAAAGAGCGCGAGTGACGAACCCAAGAAACGGCAGAACAATCACTGTGAATATCAAAGACAAATGTTCTGCATGCAAGAGAGAAGATCTTGACTTTACTGATTCTGCTTTCAAAGCTCTTGGGGAGCCGCTTGAAAAAGGAAGATTTAAAATTAACTGGGAATTTGTCTAATTTCATTTTCCAAATGAAAAACGTGTATTCAAATTGAAAGTTTAATAAACAAAACTTGTTTGGTTTATCCTAAATTATCATATTCTATATTAGTCAGATCCAGATTTTTAAACTTAAAAGAAAGATTAGAGTAACGAATGATCAAGTCTCATAAGTTCAGAGAGTATTAATACTTATTTGAGATTCAAGAACTATTGTAAGAGTGTCAATTAAATGGGATTTGTCAAGTAATTCAGAAAGTCTTGAATCATTTTAATTTCCACTCTGTCTTTCATTATAGCTCCCAAATGGTCGGCGGGGTTTAAATTTAGAGAATTTCCTGGCCATTGAGAATTATTAAAAAAAATTAATGTCGTTTTACATCAACAAGTCTTGGGCTTTAAGTGCTTTCATACACGGTGCTCAATCATGCAAAAATGTTACTTCGTTACAATCGAGAACATTTTGTGAATCTTTAAAATTAGAATTGTGTCCCTGAAATATTCTCCATTCCAAGATTGACCCTCCTCTTTTAATTTGAAAATTAAAGTTTTTGCAGTAAAACAGATGAATACTCCAACGCAGATTGTATGTGCAGAAACCTCGACAATCCATTTTTGATCCTCAATTTCTTCAATTAATCTTCCCCAAACTCGATCATTTTGAAAATTGGGTTTTCGATGAACGTAAACATAAAATTCATCTGAGGGTGCAAGATGCATTGCGTCTTCCTCTTCCTATAAACGAAGATACTCCGAAAACCAATCTGTCTTCAAAATTTAATTTGGATTTCTTCGCCATTTTAATTGTGAAAAGGCTTAATTTTGTTCTTAATTCTAAAGTTTCTGATAGCGTTTTTGTCTTTTCGCCAAGATTTCATTAGCGACATTTTGGCTGCTTATTTTTCTCAACCCATTTTGTATAATAAAAACGGCTCCTTCATCTTCATTCCATGCTAATGCTTTTATTCGGTGTCTTTTTGAATGTTCATTTAACCCTTTCATTATTACGTGGGTGATTTTCACCCATTTTACACATATTCGTTTCTAAGGGTCTGGTTGAATTTCAACCAAAATATACGATTTCGTTCATTTGGGAATGGGTGAATTTCCCCCACATGAGAAATTCCCTTGCTACGGGAAATGGTAGGAAATCACCCAATGTTAATTTCCTATACTTATTCTAATTTTCCTTATTTCGGACTGTATTTAATTCTACAAAAAAATGAAACGCAATCGACCTCCATTTATCGATTCTTCTTCAACCAATACAGATAATAGTCATTTAACTTCAGGTTCAAATTCAGACTTTAATAATAATATTGATATCAATGAAGAAGTAATGAGAGAAGATTATTAAAAAATAATAAAGTTAAAATAATACAACTTAACCTATATCAAATTATTTAATATTAAACATTTAAAGAATTATTCATGTATTTAAAGTTTTAATAAAGTATGAATTTAATTGCAAATTATAGATTATTTTAGTCTTCATTTCCCGTGGCAAGGTATTTTTATCTAAATCTCAAGCATTTAATTGAGCTGATTAAAACGCATTGAATCCCATGTTTAGCTATTATAAGTTTTGGAATTCTCCAACATTTATTCATTAATTTAAATTGCAAAATCTCATCAAAATGTATAAAATAATCCTAAAACTGTAATAATGAAAGGGTTAAATTAGATTAATAGTGAAACTAAATTATAAGATGAATTAATAAAAAATAAAATTAATTGTGTTCTAATTAACAATCAAAGTAAAACGCAAACTTAATTTCAAAAGACATGTAATGGAACGCAGAGCTTAGAAAAGGCTACCTTAGATTTTGACAACCCTTTACATGAAAACAATATACAAATACACTATTTTATTTATTTTGACATTTTAATAAGTTTATATAGTATTTAGTAGATATAGCTACCATAGTAATTGTAACCCATTCTGTCGACGCAAGTATTATTGCTCCATTTGCCAGCGGCTTCAGACAATGTATGCCTTGGTAAGATTCTAATGGATTTGATGTTTTTTGAAACCAGAGTCGCGAACCAGCCCCAAAAGTTCCGATTGTCGACGGATCTCGAACTCCGCTGCATATATTGCATAGAGATAATTGTACTAATTAAAAAAATTAATAAATTATTGTTATACAGTTATTTTAGGTTAGGTTGAGTTTGGGCATGTGAATATACTCGAATATTCCCGAAATCGGGCATATTTTACCTCCTTTTGAGTACATGTACCCGATTTCGGGTATATATACCTGTTTTTTGCCCCAACATCGCCACCCTGACCATGTTTTTGTATTCTATTAGAGTAAAAAAATGTTGAAGGAGAGACGATAAATTGTGAACTATTTTAAATTTTCAACTTGACATTTGACAACTCGTTCTTTTTAAATCACCATTTTCGTTTTAACTTTTGATTAAAATTTATCATGGAAAAAGATGATAATTTTAATTTAAACTCGGATAGCGAGAATGACGAAGATTTTCTGCTGCCAGTAAGACAATTTAAAATTGTATAATATTAATTTTTGTGTACTACTGAATTATATGTTTTATTTCATTTCTATCATTTAAGACTCCTGAAATTACAATTGTAACACCCGGGTTGTGGTGGAGGGATTGAGGCGTCGGGTTTGATGGGCGTTTAGGAGCCTCCTTATCAAGGATCCTCTTCTTTCGTTCGCTCTGCCGCAAAACTCTGCTTCCCGCCTC